>VYZV01025947.1:18247-28966 GCA_013401275.1 Pandion haliaetus | reverse complement strand
GAGAACTGGGACTACAAATTTTCACCTTTGTGTTAACCACATAAGAAGGTTCTGTCACAGAAGGTGAGAGAAAGAATTGATGAAGAAAAGGAAGATTGGGTAAGAGAATTAGTTGTCTTCGTTCCCCCACAAATACCATTTCTCTCAGAAAATTGATAAACACAGTCTGGGCTCCCAGGGTTACCTAATTCATACATGTGGGTTATTCAGAATCAACTTATTACTGAATTACTGTACTATGTGGGTTTTGTTGGTTGGTTGGTTGGTTGGTTATTTTTTTCCTCATCTTTAGTACATTGAGTCTGAAATAGAATGTTTCATTGTATCTCAGGAAATATTTTCCAAAAGCATTTAGTGTATAATATCTAAGAATAAATAAGTTTGAGACACTCATTAACTGCTCCAGACAGTTCTCAAATGGAAAAGAAATTTGCATGAGAAAGAAAAGATGCAATCAATCATAAAAGTTATGTAATCCAATTACAAATACTTTGTGAATCTTGAGTTCATGCACTGTTTGCCTTATTTACTAATAAGCCTAATTAAAAAGATCCCTGAACCAAAAAAAAAAAAAAATTTAGGGATGACAACTGTTAAAATGGTGTGCAATTGCACAAAAAAAAACCTGTTAAAAAAGCTCTACTTCAAGTCTCCAATTCTGGAAATAGTCCTGACTTTTAGGATGTACTATTACAGAAGAAAAGTAGTACAATTATGCATCCAGTCTTTATTTTCCAAAAGTTTGGAGTTACTGTGATTCATGACTCAATGCTAGATTTCAAATGACGGTAATTTTTGGCTGTCTTGATTTAGCTTAATCAGATGGGTGACTCCATAACCTGTGGTTCTTGACTCTTCTACCCCTTTATGATTATTAGTTCTTCCCCATCAACATATTAGTATGTCAGCTCCTTTGCAGCACTTCTTGATGGTTTTGAAATATTTTTAGTCAATTCGTTAATCTTCTGAGTAAGATACTTCTGCTTCTGTTTAGCCCAAATCTGTGCAGGTATTGTCTTTTAAATTGATACAAGAATGTAACCGTATATCGCAAAAGAAAAGCAAAGCATTTTGCCTGTAGACTCTACCCTTATCACACCATCCTCTTTTCAAAATTCTGGAGGAATTCCTAGGACTAACAAGAGGGTCATAATTCAACTATATGTCTGGCATTTAAACTGTTCTTCTAGGGAGGTTAAACCAATAGTCAAGTACTTGAAAACTAATTAATAAGTACCCTGCTACTGTATTTAGTATGTTTTACAGACACTGAGTGCACCATCTGAGATGTTTACTTGAACTGTGTGATATTTAGGACTGTTTCTTTTACAGTATCTGCAATGTCAGATCCTTACCAACACAGAATCTCGGCTATTTAGCCCGTGCTGTGAGTAGACTTCCATCTCTAGATATGTATCCAATGCAATAATGAAAATAGTGAAGTTAGGGGTTTTTTTGGTGGGGGACAGGGGCAAGGGGTGGGTCGTACAAAAATCTGTGGACTGTGTTTGAGCAGCAAGCAATGATGACATGATGTCATCTTTTAGTACAGACTGCACCACCTTGTCTGAAACATCTGGTACTCCACATCTGAAGTTGATAGGATCAAAGTTTCATTGCTACACTTACTAAGTGTCGTGGTTTCAGGTCAGCTCAGTCGGTAACAAAGCACCACGAAGCCGCTCACTCACCCCCCACCCCCACGCCTGGCCACGTTGGGATGAGGAGAAAATCCAAAGGCAGGCTCGTGGGTCGAGACAAGGACTGGGAGGGATCACTCCCCACTTATGGTCACAGGCAAAAGACAGGCTCAACTTGGGGAAAAAAAAACAAAATCAATTGAATTTACTACAAATCAAAACAAAAACAAGGGTATTAGGAAGGGAAACCAAACATCAGAACACCTTCCCTCCCCACCCCTCCCACCTTCCCAGCTCACTCATTCCCGGTGCTTTCTACCTCCTCCTCCCCCTGGCGCAGGGGAACATNAGTTCCTCACAAACTTCCATGGCGCGGGTCCTTTCCGCGGGCTGCTCTCCAGTCACACACTGCTCCAGCGCGGGCTTTCCCATGGCGTCACGGCCATCTTCGGGAGCCTCCGCTCCACCGTTCACCTCCACGGGCTGCAGGGGGACAGCCTGCCGTCTTACCACGGGCTGCAGGGCCATCAGCCTCCTCAGGCGCCCCTCCTCCCCCTCCTTCTTCACTGACTCCAGTATCGGCAGAGATGTTCCTCTCACGTTCCCAACGCCCACACTGCCGGTTCCCCTTCTTAAATATGTTCTCCCAGAGGCGCTACCGCTGTCACTGATGGGGCCGGCCTGGGCCAGAGGAGGGTCCGACTCTTTGGAGCCGGGGGAACTTCTAGCAGCTTGTTACAGGAGCCACCTCTGCAGCCCCCTCCCCCACTATGAAAGAAAACCGCACCACACAAACCCGTAACACTGAGTTTGGAAGAAATTAAAAAAACTCGGATATGCCACATTTGGTGCTAGTATCCTTCTCTTTTTCTTTTACCAATATGGTGTCTTCTGTTTTGTAATGTTTCAAAGTGCCTTTGAATTGGAGCAATAAGGTTGAGAATAGAATTTGTTTTATTAAGATAACGAGTTTTCTGAAATTACATGCCTGAATCATCTTACACTGCGCAATGGATAGCTTGTTTTTTTGTAACATGTCATTCATTCTTTTAAAAAACAAATTTGATTTTTCTTCTGGTAGTCTGCATCACTTCATATGTTCTTCTGAAGTGGCATTAACAAGTCATGTATCTTTTATGTGCCTCTATCCTCCTTTTGACATTAGTTTTTGAATATATAAATACCGTTTGACATTACTGACTTGTATATCAAGCCAATTTCATATTCTCTATTACTGAACAGAATGCTGCAAAAATACCTGGTTTCACAAGTATAGCACCACAGATATTACAACTCTGCACTTTTATTTGTTCTCCTATTAACTAAAATCCACAAAACAACATGTTAAAAATGTCTCTTCATAAGCAAAATGAATTATACTGTGTGCTACCAGAATTAAACTTGAGCTTTACAACAATACATAGATACTAAAAATAAAAGGGAAGCTAAGCTTTAAAAGGTCTCCAGTGGAAGTCTACTCTGCTTCTGTGCTTACAGAAGACCCTTTGTCCATTAAAATGATCTGATTCTGCTGTGAAAGACAGCATAAAATTCAGGTTATCTGGGTGATGCTTAAAAACTTTAGAGCATTTGCTGTTCTTTGGACCTTCTTATTACTCCCATACATCTGCAAAGAACTACGTACTTTGCGTTCTGCGTTTTGATGGAAATCACTGTCACTGAATAGCCTGAACAAGAGGGAAAGAAGAAAACTTCCCCTTGTCCATCCAGTTGTCAAAGCCAGTTTTCTGATCAAACAAAATAAAAATACAATGGAATTAAATTAACATGTGCAAGAAGTATTTTAATACAGACCTTCAGTTTTATATCATAAGTTACATGGTCCTTTAAAAATGAGGAAATCATGCCATTACAACAACATACCTTTTGCTTAACAAAATTTGAAACCATTTTTGTAAAACATAGTTATGTGCCTTTACACTTTGAAATCAGTTTCATTTTTTTTTGACCTGCAGTTTAACCACAGCTAGAATTTTATAATAAAAATCAGGGGATATTATTGTTAACTGGATTAATGGCAATTTACAGCACTAAGAAGTGAGGCTATCTTGTCCCTGTTTTCTTAGTGGGAGAAGATTATACCTATATATGTATATATGTCTATCTTACCTAGATACTGGATAGTCTGGGGTCTTTCACTCCCACTTCTGGGGAATGAGAGAGTTTCAGTAGTAAGCTGTCAGAGTCAGAATTGAGATCACTACGTGGAATATCACCAAATAAGTTATGCTTGCGTTGCATTAAGTATATGATCCTAAGAATAATTACTAACTGTTTCAAAACCAGGAATGCAGTTTCATTTCTAAGGTCAGGAATGTTAGGAATTCAGGAATGCTAGGAATTCCTAAGTGTTAGGAATAAAAAGTAATTATCAATAGTTTAGAAATTGCCTAAGGCAAGGTCAAATGCAGCTTTGGGCAAAGAAAAAAAAATACTTTCTCTAAAGACTCTATTGTATTAGAAAAAGAATATTGGAATTTTTTCTGACTCTTGTAGCTTTATCCTTTCACTATATCTGAAGAAGCTGTGGTGCCTGCAGTCTCACTAATTTAAGTTACTTATCCATTCTTACCAATTCTATCATGCAGCAGGAGAGGAAAAAACGTTTGTAGTAAATTATGTACTCATTAAATGGATGTATTACAAAGCTTATATGTATAATTTGTTAGTCCAAATAAATTTAGGGTTAAAGGAATGAACTAAAAGACTCAAAAGTGTATAACTGTTGTACATATATCACAGTCAAAGCACCATCAAATTACTGAGAGTGAATACTTCAAGATACTGTCTTTCAGCAGTTAGCCAGATAAGTGGTAGCCCATTTTGAGTGACTTTTCTGTTTTTCTTTTTTTTCATTTTTTAATTCTTTTCCTTTAAATTACAGTGGATTCAGTTTGGTAAACTGATTCATGTGATTTATGGGTTTGCAAGATCCATCTATGAGTAAGCTCTGGTTTGGTGTACTAATCATCCTCAGGCCTGACTTTGTAAAAGCGTACTGAACGCTGTGCTTATGAGTTAGCTTGATGTGGCATTGCTAGCCCCTTTTTTACTCACTTTGCATGTCATCTAGAAAAATACTGTGAGAAGAAAAGCACTTAATTTCACTGTAATAAATGTAAATGGATTTTTATTTTTTTTACTGGCTATTAAGAAGTTATAACAGAATTCATAGTACAGAATTAACAATCTAAAGAATTGGTAAATTTCTGAAATGTATTTTATTTCATCTGAATATATATTTTAAGTTTTATCTGGTTTCTGAAAAAGAGTAGAGGCATGTTGGATGTATTTCATGCATTGATTGCAGTCTTGTGCCAACGTACACGCTTAGAGAAACTTCCCAATTGATTAATCTCTTATAAAAATGTTTGTATAAAACTTGTTTCTCCTTGAAAATGCTGCTTGAGCAAGCAAAGTTAATCCCCTTAGGTTACAATGTGCATTTCAATAGACTTCATAGGAAAACTATGAGTGCCAACAGAGATACAATTGTATAGCTAAATGGCAGAGGTAATATACTTTTAAAGATATATTCAAATTTTTGTGCTATAGACTTGGGGAATTCATGCAAGCTGTCTTCAAAAATACTTTGGCAATGATAAACGCTTTTAGAAATGGTAAAATTTGCCATTTATGAAGAGCTATAGTATGAAGAAGAAAATTCTATAGTATGAAGAAGAAACTGAATAAATAACACTCATTATTAGTCAGTAGAATTAGGTTATTTGGGTAGCATCATTCAGTTAAAATACTCAGTGTTCAGAGTTCAGTATTCAGTGTTCAATATTCAGGAGACAGTTGTATCTGTCTGCATTTTGGCAAAGTTGAATACTTTTCCTTGTGTAAGTATTATTTACAGATTACAGTAAAAGCACCTACTGTTAGCTCATATGCTGATAGTTCTTTATAATACTAGTCTGTGGAGCATGTAAAGAACTGAATGTGTATGAATCATTACTATTCTCTAATGTGTGAATCACCAATAATCTTTAATGTGATATTTCCACTGTATATGTACAAATACGTACAAATGCTATGTTCAAACATGCAGATCTCAATGTGAGCAAAACTTGAGACACTATTTATGTTTCTTCTTACCAATTGGCTTGAGTTCACAGACTTTCTATAATACCCTGTGGTCCTGAAGACACTGCAGTTTGTGTTTGTATGACAATATGGGTTGCAAGCTTTAAATGAATAAATTTTAAATGTAACATTTGTTTTTTGATTAGTAACAGCCCTCCGTTAGATTGAGAAAACAAGATTTGTTTTGTATAAAAGGAGTTTTCATACCATCAGAGCTTACACAAGTAACTTTATCAAGGTCACAAAATGAGTTTGGAGGAGCTGAAAATAAATATTCAGACTTCCAGTTAGTCTATGACTATGTCCAGAGACACAATGAGATCACTGGAATACAGATGAAGATGAATCACAGTATCGTAGCATGGTTTGGGTTGGAAGGGACCTTTAAAGATCACCTAGTTCCAAACCCCCTGCCATGGGAAGGGACACCTTCCACTAGACCAGGTTGCTCAAAGCCCCATCCAGCCTGGCCTTGAACACTGCCAGCGATGGGGCATCCACAGCCTCTCTGGGCAACCTGTTCCAGTGTCTCACCACCCTCACAGTGAAGAACTTCTTCCTTACATCTAATCTAAATCTTCCCTCTTGCAGTTTAAAGCCACTACCCCTTGTCCTGTCACTACACGCCCTTGTAAAAAATCCCTCTCCATCTTTCCTGTAGGTCCCCTTTAGGTACTGGAAGGCTGCTATAAGGTCTCCCTGGAGCCTTCTCTTCTCCAGCCTGAACAACCCCAACTCTCTCAGCCTGTCTTCACAGCAGGGGTGCTCCAGCATTCTGATCATCTTCGTGGCCCTCCTCTGGGCTCGCTCCAATAGAGTGAACAGAGTGAAGACAAGAAGTAAATGAGTCCTTACTATTTCGACATAGTATAGGTACTTTTGACTGTTGAAGATAAATGTTTACATAACATTTTGCATTTAAAGGTTTTTCTTGATAGTTTTGTGATATTTTTCTTAACAGGGCTTTACTCAATGACAGCAAGAAGTTTTTTACACATGCTGTCTTAGGGAATGCAACTTCGTTCTCTTCTCATAGTCATCACAAATTAAATATTTGATTAGATCTGGCAAGAGTAACTCATCTTTACAGAGAGAGGAAACCTAATCTGAGTTGATAATTTGTATATTTTTTAAAAAGTGTGAAAGATGAGACAAATTTATAAAATATAGACCAAGGTAATACATGGTTGCATGGTTGTATGATATGTTATGTGACATGCAATTAAATTTCCTTCATTATTTTATTTAGTTTTGGAAAGCCATTTTTGTATCCTTCAAGTTTTCTGGATTTTTTTCCCTCTCTAAGTCTATGAAAATGCATATGGTATGCTTTATAGGTTAATGCAGAGGCTTTATTTGTCTTTTTAAGCACTAAATTAGCCCTTTTAATTAGCATCTTCCAGAAATAGTATATATATGTAATATTTTTCCACCTCAAAATATAAATACTCTGGGATTGTTTATTGTTATAATCTCTATAATAATTTTGTGACCTTGTAGCATAGCTGGAGAAAATGCATGAAACAAAGTGTAATCCCTTTGAAAATACTTGTCTGTAGAGTTGACAGTGTGTATTCTTGATACATAGATAATTGGTAAATGTGAACAGAGCAATATACTAGACAGCACTTCAAAATTCATTTTCCCATAAATTATTAAATTTGTTATCTTTTGAAGTGTAATTTTTTTCTGGTAATTTAACACATGATTTTTCACAAGGCTTAAATACATACTTGTATTTTTATTTATTAAAATATATGAAACCATAATATGATTGTACCAGTGGACAAAATAACAGAATAGCATACACTAGTCTTCTCCAGAACAAGGCTTATGCTCAAGTATTTTGAAAAAACATACTAATGAAAGCTTATACTTCTGTGTTGTCATGAAATTCTCTTACTTATGGGTTTTGTTTGATTTCTGAAATAATAAATGTCTGCAGTCAGCTGCTGAAAACAGCTATCAGCGTGTTCAGATAATATCCAGCATGTACATGTAAGACACCAGCTGTGCATTTTTTGGACATATTTTGCTGTTATGTTCAAAGATTTTGCTTCTAGCAAAAGTAAGTCACCTCTGTCACCTCCCTCATGATTGGCTTGGTAGATTTATGTAGCCTTTCCTAGGCTATGTTTCTCCGAGTACCAGGGTAGCAGCAGAGATGGTATCTTGCAGGGTACGTTGTGAGCAGATGAGATGTACAGTTGAAATTCTGGTAACTTTTCAATAGTGGACAACAGAAATTATTCATGAAGAGCTTGCTTTTTGATCCTTAAGAGTAGAGTTGAACTTGAGAAAGATGAACTCACTGGGGTGGACAGCACCAGGTAGTTCTTGCCACTGGAAATAATGTACTACTGCTGTTGTTGTTCTGGAGATGCATCTTCTTATAGGCTGTCCCCTGCCCATGTTCTGATCTGTTCCTTTTTTTCCCTGCAGAAAATCATGTTATTGAGGAGGTGATTAAGAACCAGTAATGCAACTTTACCCAGATGAATCTGAGAAACAAGTAGAAGGGAAGTCCTGCTCTTGTGTACATACACATGCAGGTACACATGCAAACACATAGATTGCTGATTTCATTTAAAAGCAAATACCTAGTGTGAGACAACATATGATCAGGATTAAAATTCATCTAATGAGTGATTTAACATAACTCCAGAACAGAGTATGGACATTGTCTGTTTTCCAGCTAGAAACTTCTAGCAGGAAAATAGGCAGCAGGAAAAGTGGAATCTAGCTTTTTTGATTCCATGAATATATGAATAAAGAATTTTCATTAAGATGGCCTTAGTTGTAAGGCGAATTCAGAATAATATTTATTATTACCATTTAATTCCAGGAAAAAACATGAGGAAATTTTTTTGTAAGATACAACCAATCTAGAAAAAGATTATTTGCTGATACTGGTTCATCCTGAATGGACTTACATTTTATTTTAATGCTGGTTGTATGCTTTTAATTAAAGTTTAGAAGTTACGTATTAAAAATTTGTTATATTAAACTCAGTTCAACTTGGCTAATAAAAAAAAAAAAGAGAAAGAAACTGTTTATGAGAAACAAGTTCACATAGAAAACTTATGGAAATATTTCCAGACTTTTTACATTAATCATTAAATGACAGTTTTCAGGGGCTTTTCTAATGAAAAGAAGAAATCTGGAAAAATTAAAAGAATAAATACATCAATTACTTAATCATAAAAGTGAGGAGACATAATGCTACCTTGAATTATGTTTCACAACAGTTTCATGTTTTAGATAATGATT
Source organism: Pandion haliaetus (assembly GCA_013401275.1). NCBI lineage: Eukaryota > Metazoa > Chordata > Aves > Accipitriformes > Pandionidae > Pandion > Pandion haliaetus. The sequence continues at coordinate 19,946 of VYZV01025947.1, read as the reverse complement.
TTGATTGATACTGTAGGAGTTATAACTATAAACTTTCTATTGATGAAAGATACAGACAGTCAAAGCTACTAAAACAAAACACAAGCTTTTATAGCTAGAATGGAGCGTCAGCATGTAATAAGCCTGCTGCGTGCTTAAACAGTATAAAGTTCCACAGTGAAATGCATCTTACAGGCATTATAAATCAATTTGTGTAATGGAAAACAAACTAGAGGCAGTTGCTATGTGGAATTTATGTATTTTTCTTCTTTTCTTGTTGTCTTTACAAACTTAATGAGAAAGTCAAAAGAACATATTATGTCAAGTAAACACACTGAGGGCCTGTAGGGCAGTCATAAAGGTGGTTTAATAACCATCTCAAATGCATGTGATTAGTAGAAATAAGTTGAAAAATGTGTTGTACTTATTCTATAAATACACTTAAACCAAACAAACTTTCTAATCAATCAATATGGCCTTCATTTTTCTGATCCTAATATCAGGAATGTCAGTGAATTGGCAAAACTAAAGACATACTCTATTTCTAGCTTTACTCTGTGACATTGTGCCCTTTACTTACTAGATTTACCATCAGTCTGCAACTTGTAGCCCAACTGAATTTTCTTCAGAATCTACAATATTCAGATGCTTGTTATTACTGCTTCATTGGTGTTTATGTCATGTGAAAGAGAACTATGTACAAACAGGGACTTTATTTCACCTACAGACTTCAATTTTTCAAGAGAATTCTTATCTATTGCCGTAAAATGTAAATGTAAAATATATATCTGTAGGTTATCATTCTGCTTTCTCAAAGAGAAATAAGCTACTGCATTACAGTAGCTGACTGTATAAACTACTGCAAGGTGAGAGGAGACAAAAGAAGCACATTTTTTTGTAAGAAATTCATGGAGGAATAGGAAGGATGAAATCTTTTAGGGACAGAAGAGCAAGTTCAGGTTTAGTTCCCTTAAACAGTCGTGAGCGTCTCTAAAATAATGTACACCTAGTTGTGTTGCTTAGTCAAAATTCCACAAGTTAAAGATGAAATGTAAGCTTAATTTTTAAATTACTCATTAGGTATTCAGTATGCCTATATTACGTTTTAAAAGAAATCTGTTGAAGTTATCTTGTTTTAGACTTGAGGTCCAAAGTAGTTTCATGTAGGGAATAGTTTTCTTTCAAAATGTTTCAGAGCAGATATTATGTAATTCTGGTATGATTTTTCAATATTTATTCTGACTTATATGGTAACATGCGAGTCTAAATGTTGCCTTCAATGCCGTGATCTTGACTGTGCTGTAGTCCTGACTGATTGTTGTCTTTAGAGGACTAACTAGCACTGTCCTCTGATCACATGCTTCAGAATATGTACTGCGACTGTTCAGCTCTGGAAAACTCTTTCTTATTTTAAAGGCCTACCAAAACCAGAAATAACTGCAAGTTTTATCAAAGTGGAAGAACAGAGTCTCATTATATATTTAATCACTCTTGTTTAGAAAGTAGAAATTGAAAAAAATACTCCATAATGTTACAAACTAAACATCAGTGTGGCCACCAATAATTCATTGTAATGGACACCTTATCATTGATAAAACCATATCTTGAACTGTGTATGACTATTTCATTAGATAAGAAAAAAAGTGCAGCACAACAGAAACTAGTCTTGCCAGGACCTTTTTACCTTGAAGAGGAAGTCGATATAGACAATATACCAAGC
>VYZV01025941.1:39190-70057 GCA_013401275.1 Pandion haliaetus | reverse complement strand
TTTTGGGGTTGTTTTTTTTTTTTTTGTTTTTATTTCAAATGTTTTAGTCATAAGCTCAATGGTTATTAAATAAATAGGACTTAGTGTGCAGTGGGGGATGTGTTTCTTTACTACTGGATGCTTCCTTTTCTTGCATCGCAATGTGGAAGTCAAGNAAGTGGCTCATTTACCTATAGTATCTCGAGTGGTAATTATGCTGTTCTAGAGCATGTTGTCAGGTTCAGAAAATACTGGGTTTTACTGCTTACAATGAAAAACTTTATATGTCTTACATAATTAACAAGAAATTATTTCCCATCAAAATTTAGCTGGTATGAACAATAATGGTTTGATTATAATAAAATAATGGTGGCAGTTAGTGAAAGTGTAGCCTCCTCTCTTTACATTTCTGGAAATGCTCCAGGAGTAGTATGTTTTCAGCGGGGGAAAATGCAGCTTTTTCTTGCTCTACCCTAAAGCATTAGCTTAACAATTTCCTTTTCCTAACAAACACAGCTGTAATGCAGTGCCCTGATCATAAACCAAGTGTCAGCTTCAGGTGAATTTTCCTATCCTTTGCTTTCAAGCCATTCCATTCAAAGTCTGATTGAAATGTTCCTTATGCAAAATGCATGACAAGCATTTTAAAGACAATTTAAGATGGTGCTAAAACCAAGGGATTCTTACAAGATTGGAATAACCAGCATTTTACAATCTTTATCTCCGTAATTGCTCACTTAATCTGATCTGTTCCCTCATGCATTTGCCACTATATCCTAACTTTCATTAACCTTGAATAAACAATTTGGTCTCTTGATGATCTTTTTAGGCAGTCTCCCTATTTTTTGTAACTTCTTCAGGTGTATTGTCACTTAAAACCATCTGTTTACCTGTAATTTCTTTTTTTTAAATATGCTTAGGTTTTTTTTTTTTTTCTTAGACCTCTCTCTGAGTTAACTGCCATATAGAATAATTGCAAGCAATTTTTATAATGAGAAGATTTATGCTTCATCTGCTTTTAGTCCCATGTATCAAAAAGCAAACCAAAACAATTTTATAGATTGCATCCATTACCCATGGGAATGCATTTCCACCTGCAAAGCCCCTGAGGCTCTTTGGAGGGCAGCAGGGCCCTGCATCTTTAAAGAAACCGAATCGTATGCCATCCCTTGAGACTTAAGTTTTTAAATATTAAACTGTTTTGGTGGGGAAAAAAGATGAGAAGTGAAGTAGTCTTTTATTGGTGATTAGCTTGAAGAAAAAAAAATCCAAATACTCCTAAGTCCCAAGTAAATTTGGATCTGAAACTAAATGTTGTGGTTCATAGCAGTTTTCAATGACAGTATTTGAGATCTGGAGGGCCCGAAGGGAACATGTCTTGGAGTTTTCTGAAAGTGAGGACTTACTGAAAGGAAAAGTACTTTGTGTCCTCTCCAAAACAGCCACGAGAGGGCCCAGGATGCCCGGAGTGAGCCTGGTCCTGCTTAGAGAGCAAATTATGAACATTACTCAAGTCACCAGCATACTGGAAAAAATTCCATTTCTCTTTAAACAGACATCTGAATGTTATTTCATAGTCTTTCTGTTATGTGAAGGAATAGGAAACTCATTTTGGGAAGCCCAGAGAGCTCAGAAATACATGGATTTATGTGATAATAAAATTATAATCAATTTGCAAACAGTCTCTCTATGTAAGACTATATAGAAATTCAAAGAAAGGGAAGAATAAAGGTTTTGCTTTATTCTCCGTAGACAGAAGCATTTCTAATGCAGAAACCAAAAGAGTATGGACCCTTGGTTGAAGTTGGATGCAAATATAGGAAACTTTCCACAGTGTATACACCTATAGTATTTCACCCATCTTCTGTCCATGGTGATGGTACTTGCCTGCTGAACTGCCTTTACAGCAGGGTGTCCGCCTGCTTCAGCTGCAGCTTGCCAGTAACTCTTTTTCCCTCAGGAACACTGACATTACAGCCTAAATACCTTTCAAAGATCCATGGCTAGTCACGGTATCCTACAAGCCGTTATGTCTTTGCTATCCAAAAGCGTAGAATTGTCACCTCCCATAAATGAAAGGTATTATTTAGAAATGCAGGTGAAAAACATTTAGTCCTGGCCCAAAGCCTAGTTTATGATCTGGTATCTGACTTCTTAGGGCTAAAAACAAGTTGCCGAAACTCTCCTCTATTTGCAAAGGGGTACAGCATGTGTCTTGACTTGTGTGGAGGAGCTGGTTTAGATTTCTGTTGAGAATAATTCTTCTCAATAAAGTTCAAGTTATAGTAAAAGATGCCCAGCATCAAAAGTCACTACATTAAAAATACTCTATGTTTACAAATACTCTTTTTTAACTTTAGACAACACTTTATACCAAATTTTGACATGGGGCAGGGAGAAACCACACCAGTGCTGTAAGATGTCCCATTAACGACCTGTTATTGTGGAGTTGACCTTCATTAGCTCATTCCTTTGGCTTCCTAATTTAAATGCAATTCTCCACACTGACTCTAAACTCTGTGCTGTGTCGCATTGTCTGGTGTGTACAGCGTGTATTGCCACGCAGCTGTACAGCAGGACTGAGTGGGTCGGTGGCTGGGAGGTTATTCTTTGAAGAGGAGGATTATGGAATGAATTTGTTTTCCCCTTGTCGTGGTTTAACCCCAGCCAGCACCTGAGCAGCACGCAGCCACTCGCTCACTCCCCCCACCCAGTGGGATGGGGGAGAGAATCGGAAGGAAGAGGGTAGAACTTGTGGGTTGAGATAAGAACAGTTTAATAGAACAGAAAAGAAGAAACTAATTAATGATAATGACAATAATAAAATTACAATAATAATAATAAAAGGATTGGAATATAGAAAACAAGAGATGCACAATGCAGTTGCTCACCACTCGCCAACTGATGCCCAGGTAGTTTCCGAGCAGCAATCCGCCCCCCCAGGCCAACTCCCCCAGTTCATATACTGGGCATGACGTCCCATGGTATGGAACAGCCCTTTGGCCAGCTGGGGTCAGCTGTCCCGGCTGTGTCCCCTCCCCGCTCCTTGTGCCCCTCCAGCCTGCTCGCTGGCTGGGCATGAGAAGCTGAAAAATCCTTGGCGTGGTATAAACACTACTTTGCAACAACTGAAACCATCAGTGTGTTATCGACGCTTTTCTCATGCTAAACCCAAACCATAGCACTACACTGGCTAGTAGGAAGAAAATGAACTGTATCCCAGCCAAAACCAGGGCACCACTTTTTCCCCTTCCCTCTTCCATTAAGTTATTTTTAACTCTGTTTTTACTACTTACATTAGTAATCTATCAGTAGCACTTACAAGTCTGGACCAAACTCAGAGCATTTGTGCCTTGTATCATACGTATACAGACGAGGGGGCTTTTTGCCCTGAAGTGCTTAGAGCCTGAGTGGACTTGCAGAAGAAGAGGGAGAAATCAATCAAACAAGAAGCACAGCAGCGTTCCTGTTTTACAACTTGGCTAGCAAGATGCAAGTATGCTGGGTTTGCTTCCCCTCCTACACTGCCTCAAAGACCACTCTGCTGGGGCCAGGTTTGCAGAGGAGCTCAGTGCATATTCTGGTGCCCGGATAGAAACTGAGCTCTTTGCAAAACCCATCTTGCTGTGTGAATTTCGGCAGGTTCAAGCCCTTGGCAGACCTGGCAACTTGAACAAGACCTAGCAATTCAGGCTTAAACTGCTGCTACATCTAAAGATTCATGTCCGCTGCTCCAAAGAGTCAGTATATCAACGTGAGTGCAGAGGATAAAAATGGCCCTGCCCTTTCATAATGGCATTTTTACATATCATTAGCACAACTTTTCAAACCCACTCACAGGAAAATGCGACCTTAAGGCTCTTTCCATCAGTGGACACCTGGCTTACCAGGTACAAATGATTCCTTTAATGTTTCACAAGAACACATTTTTTTCCAGATGACTTTGAATTTGCTGAATTTGGTTGAGTATCATTCACCCATTTTTTGTCACTACATAAAAAAAATTTCTATACATTACTGGTCATCTTTTTAACATACGTTTTGGAGTGCCAGTAACTGTGCCTTGCAGGTGCAGATTGATATAGCCTGATACTCTTAATTTTGTGGCTCTAATACAAAAATTTGAAAGTGTATTTCCTACTCTCTTTTACTTGGTCTTCATATGGAAATAAAAGTAAATGGCTTGGTGTCTGTCTGTTTCAGCTTAATTTTTAAATCAGCTAATTTCAGTTAAAATTGGCAGCAAATCAGTAATGCTAAGGATATACAAGCACCTGCAACCTTTGAGGAAAGAGGCAGTTGAGGAGAGGAGGGGGAGACTGTTAGCTGCTGCAGGAAGATCTCTGCATAGAGGTTGAGTCTTCTTAGGCTTTATGGTTAATCAGGAGACCCATAGCCACAGGACTGCAGATACTGCAAGTTAGTGTGTTTGTGGAACTACTTTGTGTTAAAGCCCATTTAAAGCAAACCGAGTTGTACTTGTTAAAACAAAAAGGCTGGCCTGAAAATAAATTAACAATATTCCTCCTCAGACAGTAAGTCTTGCCATTTGTGCTTTGCTTTTGAAGCACCTCATCTGCTCTGATTTGCTACAAAATCTTTATTTTGTATATTGGGCTGTAGAGGGTCATGGCCAGTTTTGAATGATGCCAAGAAACCAGGATCATTGTAACTTCAATACCATCTTTCTCATGATGAGTATGTATCCTGGAGGAAACTGTTTAACTTCTCTCTACTTGCTTACCCATCTGTAAAATGGGATTTTTGTTTCTTGGCTTCGCAGGGAAATATTTTAAAGTTCACTCCATGTTTATTGCTGCTTTCAAAGTTTAGAGCATTATTAAAATATTCGGTATTTCTGAGGGGGACTCCACTGGGCTCAGACGTAGAGGAATGCAGTGGTGCATGTAATAGTTTACAGGTAGGAATTTCTCTGGCAGATATTTTGTAAAATATTTGGCTTCCCCCTACATCTTATCTTGCCCACAGCAGCAAAACTTTAGTAACAATAAAAGGAAAACTTAAATATATGCATATTTTTAACAAAACAGTCTGATATCTTCTGGTCCCTCTCTTTTTAATTTGTTTCTGATTTAGCATAGCTGAAGAAAAAAGGAGGGAAATGTCATAATGCGATGGAGAACAGCAGGGCCCCCACTTAGGCATTGACGGGAGAAGCTGGAGGAATTGAAACCATGAGTTTTACTACATATTATGGCACGAAGTAATGCATTAACAGTCTGATTCTCATGCTGAGTTTCTAAATGGCAGCAATACTTGGAAAGTCAAAACGCTCCTCAAGTATTCAAACACAAAGGCAAGAGTTATTCACTGCAGAGGGAGCCTGTTCAATTATCCCGCATGTACGAAACCACTCAAAAAGGAGCATTATCTGGTGGTTCAAGCAGAGCTCTGCAAAGCCCTGAGCAAGACTAGGTTCTGCTCTGAGCCCTGTCACTGTGACTAGCTGCAAAAAGGAGGTTTTAACTGAAAAACGGTAAGGCAGCTTCTTGCCCCATAGAAACTGATCTGGAGAGACAATGGGGAGACATAGGAGGGAGAAGGATTAAACAGGAGAATTTTTGCAGTGCTTCCTCCTTATTTTTTTCAGCATTGCATGTTTAATAGTAGTTACGTTAGCCAACGCTTACTGATTCCCTTCTGCCCTTAGCTGAGTTTGCTTTGCAATTTCTTTGTATTTCAGTTGCACCAGCCGTGTGCCTGCCCTGCTCTTAAATAGATGGTGATCCAACGAAGCAAAAAAAGTAAAGGTAAGAAATACCATTGAGTACTTCCCAGCTTGTGTATCTGATCTGGTTGACTTTCTAGTGAGCTAGTGAAACAGCAACTTTATTTGTTCTGTGGCAGCACTTAAAAGAGCTATTGGACAGGGATTCAAAATCATCACTGGCAACTAAGCAGCAGCATGCTTTGGGGTCCCTTTTGCCTTTTTTTTGACCTTTAAAATTCCTGGGGCTCTCAGCACAACTGCAAAGTCTCACAAGCCAAAGCAATCACTGAGCTGAGATACCTTGCTTGACAGGTAGAAGTTATTCCCTCCCAGCTGGGCTTTCTATCCAGTACAGCTCTGAAGATGTACATCTCCCTCCACTCAGTTCTTGGCTCTCTAGAGAATCAGGTCCCTTATTCTAAAGGAGTTAATTTGCTTAGCTGGACCTCTTTCTTCATCTCCCTTGCTTTTTGCAGCCAACGAGCAGCTGATGGAGTTCCAGCCTGTTGAAAGTTTGTGGTCTATCTTGATTGGATTTTGGATTGCATGGCTGCCAGTAATACTATTTCTCAAAGCCCAGGCTTTGAAAATTACTTAGCCTTATGTTTGGCAGCTCAGTTAATAAGTTGCATAATTACAGTTCTAGGAGCAGATCCAGTACCTTTAGAAAGTGCAGTGGAATCTAAATACCTTCTTCCTTCTCTGCCTTGAAATGGTATGCATTTCTTTCTCCTCTAAATGGCAACAGAATTAATTTTGGAGAGACCTGTTGCTTGAAGTGGAGTCAGTGGATTAATAAAAGTGTTAATTATTAAAGCCTGCAAATGCTCCCTAATGATTGTTTGCTGCAAAGTTAATGTTTGATTGGAGAAGGTCATCTGCAAGCCTGAGTAGAAAACCTGTCTCTGTAATAGCAGGTGAAAGCACAATTACTGTCTCTTCATGATATGCGTGGGTGCTCTCTACTACACTCCGCCTGATCAGCCTAAACAACGAGCTTGGAGGAAGAGCTGCTTTGCCATAGAACAGCTGCAACCCAAAAGGTCACCCTTTTTAATTAAGTGGGAGAAATTAACATCTGTCACTCTGTGTCCTGGGGTGAGGCATGGGCACCTCATTCCGTATCCCTACCTGGAAAGGAACCTTGGGCTGAGGGTGGTTTGTAGTGTTTTGCAGCCCAAAGGACTGCACTGCACAGTTTCCTGAGAGCTCAACACATGGCAGATAGGCAAAGGAAATGAGCGGATGCTATGTTTTTACGCCCATAATCTGTGCTGAAATGATGTGCGATCAGAAGTGTCTAGCGAAAATCCATGCTACAAAAAATCAGCCTGGGGTGCGGCTGGGGTGAGGGGTGTCATCCTGAAACCTCTGCATGCGGTTGCCCATATACAATCTTTAGGTGTAATTGAATTGAATGGCACCAGCAGGTATCTTCCCCAAAAGAGATGGGCATCCCATTGCTCCAGCTGAAGAACGAGCTTTTCTATTAATTCTAGGTCTAAGGCATGCTGCTGAGCCTTTCTGATCCGATCTCGTAGGGGCAAGTTAACTGCAGGCTAGCCAGAGCTTGTGACAGTGTTTCAATACTGAATCCTGCGCTTTGACTATTTTCCTCTACTGAAAGTTAATTGGAAAGGACATCAAGAATCTGGCTTAACATTTTGATTTTCCTGAAATGATGGTTGGTAGTACTAAGTGTGAGAAGAGACCTCAGTTTTTCCCAACCCTGCCACTCAGTTTCTTTGTGGTTTCAGGCAAAGCATTTAACCTGTCTGTGCTTTGAACTTTTTCTCCTATTTAAAATGAGGATGATAATGTACAACCTTGAGAAAAAACCTCGAGAGCCTTATAGGAAGGGTGTTGCCACAGTGCTGCCAAGTTCTGTAGTTGTTAGGAGAACGGATGTTTAATTTTACAATTTAAAACAAAACAAAACCCTCCTTGGGTAAAGCATTGCATGTAGCTGCCGGGTTTTAGGCATGAATGTTGCAAGTCCCCGTAGACGCTCCCTAGCTCATTGCTTCATCAGAGGGATGAAACTAGTGTGTTTTGCAAAAGGAAGTGTAGTAAGAGGGGGAATATCAGGAGGTGAGTCTCTGTCAGAGGTGAAGTATCAGAAACAAAAAGGAGGGGAGCAGCCAAATGCTCTTTGGTGCAGCCACACCTCAAGTGAACAAGGGGCACAACCTAAGAACCTTCTTTATAGTAAACAAGGCAGTTGGTATGTAAAAGCAGAGCCCGAAAGGGTGGTTGCTGACATGAAGAAATAAAAGCTGCTGCTTTATCTTTCAGAACTGACAAGGGCTGTGGAAGTTTCTGCTATGAAAGCACTCTTCCCGGGAAGAAGAGGATGAGGACTTCTGAGATGTCTCCTGTGACACGTAGCACCAGGAGAAGCCCTGTCAGTCTGATAAAGGATCGTGAGAGGTCATCAGGTGGGAGGGAACTGAAATAATTTTGACCTTTTGATAGAGAAAAGTTCTTGTACTTCATGGACTGTCAATGCAATTTTTGCAACTTTGGGGATCTCTTCATTAATCTCTTAGATGTTCATAGGCAGGCTCAAAGGAACGGCTTCTGCCTCCTGGGATTTTCGCCCCTTGCTTTGCAGCTTCAGATTAGCTGATGAAAGGGGTTTGAGCTGAATCCAAGCTGCACATGCTCCCATCGTAGTGAAATACAGAGCGAAATCTCCTGACAGATTCTGACAACAGGAGCCACAGCAGCAAGAAAACAAACACACACTGTCTGGGACTTCAGGGGGTTTGTATATTCAGCCAATTGAGACTTATCAGCCCTCTTTTCACTATAATTCATAGGGACATGGGAATGTTTCAGTTACACCAGCACTGCTAGGCAGTGAATGACTGTGACTCCAGGAGCTGGGGCAGTTCCTGCTCGTAGCTGTGACTACACGAGCGTGGGATGAAGCAGCCTGTCTGTACTCTGCCAGAGCCTACAATTAAGCCTCTCAAGCCTGTTTAAATGATACCAAGGCACAGCTCCAGCAAGAGGTCTCTCCCTTTCGCTACAATAATTTACGCTTGTTGTTGATCACTTAATATCCCCCATTTGAGCATTTCACTCAGCAGAAGAAAGGTCAACAAGGGAGAGCAGAGTTCTTGGCTTGCACATCTGCTATGCCAGGCTCGTTAGGAAGTGTCCAACACTTGTGGATCTTTACAGGTCTTACCCAGACTTCATATGTGAGTGCCTTTGTGAAGTACATTTCAGAGCCTACAACTAGTTTATTCCTAGGCTGATGCTGGTGGGGTACAGGCCAGGCTTCACATGAAGGGTTGGTGGGGGTTTGGGGGGGGGGTTGGTTGTTTTTTTGCTTTTTTGTGTGTGTGTTATTTTAAGAGTCTAGTCAGCAGGAAAAAGGGCCAGAAATACATCTCGGCAGATGAAAGCCTCCAAATCCTGTATCCAATCGAAGCTGCAGAAAGAATGAAGGTTGGCAGAATTTATCTAAACTGAAGTTCAGCCAGCACCCTGGGGCTCACCCTCCTCCTCCTGTGAAAGTGCCGTTGGATATTTGATAGCTATACTGGGTCTAACCACTCAGTTTTATGTATCCCCTGAAAGACTGGAGTTGCTGGAGCAGGAAACCCCCTTGGCTTCTTGCTGGAGCTAAGACTACGTAGTAGCACCTACCAAATCTTTCCTAGCCACAGCTTGCAGCACCTGAATTTTCTCTGGCAGTCCCTATCCAGGTTCTACCAGCTGAGAGCCTGCTTCTTCACGTGTGGGATCTGGCAGGATCGCAGCCCAGAGACACTACATCTGCAGGCTCCGCTCGCAGCTTTGTCTTTATTACTGCTATGGTAGGCGACCGCATCTTTGATCTGCTTCTCCCCTTCGCCCTCCCATGTTCAGCTGAACGCTCCCCCAGAGCGTGCAGCAGGGAGGGAATGCGAGACATGCAAGTTACTCTGTGCCTAAGGATTTTGCTGGTGCGGTTCCCCAAATCCCCTCACTTTTGGCCACATCTAGACACATCAGCACAGCGTGGCAAGGTAGGGCAGCTTGTGTTTCCCAGTGCATGAAGAGGAGTCCTGGATTTGTGGCTGTGACTGTGTAACAAGCCCTGCCTTGTTCTGTCCTGTTGTGATCATCAGGACCAGGGCTTCTCTGGCTGCCCTGCCGTCGCGTGGGAGGGATGTCATTACGGGCTCTGCCCAGCTACTGTCAGCAAATGTGACCCCGCTGGCAAAGGGGTGATTGGATGTCTGTGTGTCACTGCTTTGTCCCGCTGGCCAGAACACACCAGAAAAGTTCTTTCTCTGATTCTTTGGTATAAATATTTCATGTGACCCGGGAAGGTCCCAGTGGGGGCTGCGCTGTGCACTCTGAACATGGGCCACGTGAATGGAAGTGGCGTATTAATTATTATGAAACAGCTCTGAGAAACAAATGCAGGTTGCCATGGAAGCACCAGCACCGACAATGTCACCTCATTTTTAAGATGCTTTCAGTGTTCCAAACACATATTTCCCCTCCCTTTCAAAATAGGCAATGGCAAAATATCCCAGTGGAGGGGAAGTGGGGCTGTGTCCATAGGCTGTGCAAAACTTGACTCTCCTTTATTACAGCTGAGAGACCAACTTCATGCCGAAGCCATGGGGAAAGGGCAACAGGAGGCTGCAGGTGGAGAAGCTAACCCAGGAGGCAAAGGGAAGCAAAGCTGGTGATTGAGGAATAGGCTGTTCCTTCCCCATCCAGAGATGTAAGGGCTGGGGATCCACAGGGAAGCTAGTCTTGTGACCCTTGCTCCTTGGGAGGTTTGGGGTGTACCAGAAGAAGAGTTAAACATTAAAGAGGGTTAGAATAGGGACACAGGAAGCTGTCTCTGAGGATTTGAATGGAATAAATTGAGATCTTGTAGGAGAGAGGAAGTGAGGCAAGCAGTAATGTTGAGAATTGATAATGCTGATTTAATGAATGCAGAAATTCAAATTATTGGAGAGCAATGAACAAATACAATAGTAAATGCCTGGAAGCTGGGTTCTCCCTGCCCCTTTCAGTTGTCTGCGAAGCAAAAAGGTGACCTTTTAACCTGCTTTATTTTAATGAATCCTTTGGTGCCTGACTTGCCCCAGGAGCTTGTAGTTTTAGTGCGTGTTAGCCAGCACTGGTAAATCTAAAGGAATAATCAGTTGTAGCCAAGCCTTGACTTGTCTGCCCTCAGATAGTCCCATCTGCAGGCTACAAGCACACACTTGAAGGCAATAGTGTTTAACTGGTGTGATGCCATCTGCCAGCCAAGCCACCCTGACTGACAGCAGGCGGGTTCTGCCCCGCTGAGTGACGGCTTGGTCCTTGCTCACCACAACCTGGGTGTGTTACCTTGCAAAAGGGGTCCCTGTGAGCTCAGGCAGCTGCTGTGCCACCGCTGATGGGCATCAGCTGCTGGATTTACTGAGCCACTGAAATGTGATCACCTACAAGGCAGTATTCTGCACGCTGATGGGTGTTAATAGCAGAGATGCAACGTTTGTCCTATTCTGGCTGCACTTGTCCTGTAATACGCACTATTTTCTGCCTTCAGAGCTGTGCTTGTTTTGATCCTGCAGTTAGTCTCCACTTCACATTTTTTCTCTTGCAATTGCCTCATTTCTTGATTCTGTGGCCCTGCCTCATTTTTTTGGCTTGTCTTTGCTGTAGTACCATGCATGCTTAAGAATCTGCACTGTTAGCTACCTAGACAAAAGCCTAACGGATATTTCTGCAGTGCTCAGAGCATGAGTAGAAATAGATTTACTGGACCCATGCATGCTGTTCAAAACTGGTAGAAAAAAAATGTTAAAATCTCATAGATTCTTAAGACCTAATGTTTCTGCTTTCTGAAACCTTTCAGTGCAAGGATTTCTGCTGCCTTAGAGGACCTTTATGGACACCCCAACTGCTAACAGGGAGGGCAGCAAGTTTCATCCAGGAAGGCTAGAATTATGGTCAGGGAGCTGGGGCTCTGGCTCTCAGACAGTTCATGCTTGCATGAAGGGGATTGTGTCCCTGTGTTTTTCACCCAAACCTAGAGAGGGGCTACTCCACCATTCATAATTGGCCTTAAAATCTCTCTTGACTAAAAAGGAACACTGCAACCCATTGTTTGTTTGAAAAATTCACACATACTCAAATAGATTTACTAAAAAAACGCATTTTAACCAAGTAACTAATGACATAGGTTAGGTCAACCTGAGTTTTGTGTTGTTTGCTTCTGAGGAGGTTTTATTCTAGGCCCAAACAAAAATCAAAACATAAAACCTTGCATTGTTTTTCAGTGACCTTGGATGACCACGTACAGAAGGAAGGCTGTAATATTCCAGCTGTTAAATCAAGCAATTGTGGATTTTGATTCTTTGCTGAAAGGCAGTGATATCTCCCTGCAGTAATAGCATGAGCCAGAGCCAAGCCAGCGGGCAGCAGGCGGGCATAGATGAAAAGTAAGTAGTCTCTTTAGATTCATTTTAATTCCCTCTGTATCTTATGATAACTGCTAAATCATCAGCACCAAGAATAGCATTTGCAGTTATTAAAAGCATCCGTCAGTCCACTTAGCCACTGTAGCTGGTGCTAACCCCAATCTGTCTGTTTTATGCTCCTGCTGTGTTGACTCTGCACCTCTGCAATGACAACAGGGGTGCTGATTTAAAGAGGAGGATGGCAGGTGGCGTTGGCTATGCTGGAAAGCAGAGGAAGATGCACAGAGGCTTTGAAATTTTCTTCATAGAGGAAAAAAAGAAGAGAAAACTGATTTCTCAGAGGTTTGGCCCTGCCAAGTCTCAGCCCACATCCAAAAGAAAGCTGTGACACTGCTCACTGGACTTCAGCTGCAAACACATTTCATTTGTATCAGTGGCTGGCCTGTTAGCAGGATGGTTTCAAGGAGTCCCTGGAACATGGGCTGCAGTACCTGTTAAGAGGGCTTCATGGCTGAGTCTCCCAGTGTTCTTGCTTGTCTGGTCTCTGCCTGGCAAATACACTGCCACGAGGCAGCAGGACCACAGCAGATTGTGCACAAGTGAGGGAATATTGCTGGAACTGTGCTCATTGGAATCTGCTTCAAGAGATGATAGCCAGATGTCTGACACCTAAAACAGCCATAGGAGAAGTTCTGGAGAAGTCACCTGAAACGTTCTTTGCTCCAGTTCTACAGACCAGCTCTTGGTCATTGTCCTTGCCTCAGACCTTCTTCTCCCTTCCACTCAGCTTCCCTCTGCAGGGTCCGTTCACACTCCACTTCTGCTTCACTCCCAAATCCGATACTCAGGTTAGTGCTACTCCCGTTTCCGAGGTGGGAGATGCTTCACCCAGGGCTCCTTACAGGGAACAGCGGAGAACAAGAAAGGCAGTGATGGTTTCATACGGCCTCATCCAGCAGAGGTGTAAAGCATCCTTACATCCCATTGACTGTAGTGAGACTTCAAAGCTCCCAGCATCCCTCCACAAGCAATTTTAATGCCCTGGTAGTTTTGGCAGCTGGGCTTGGAGACTCTGGGATGAAAACCCTTCTCTCAGAGTGATGACGATGGCAACCTCCTAATCCTAGAGAGCAAATGTCAGCCTGAAGCTCAGGAAATGGAGGGAAAAAAAAAACCCAAAGCATGAAAGGGGACACAGATGGTCAAAAATTGATGGAAAGCACAGCTCCCTGGCAGGGAGCCTCTGGGCACTAATATGAAAGCAATTGTTCTACAGATGCACAGTTCTTCTGATAAACCAAGTTCTAGCAGCTAATGACAAGATGGGAACCATTTAACTAAACAGCAGGCAATACAGATTTTCCACTACATTTCTGATGGATTTTTTAAAATAATGAGGTCTGGGAGTTTTTTTGTCTTTTTAAAAAAGCCTCCTTTAATTTGAGCTTAAAAAAGGTTCCTGTTCTTCCGATCCCTTCCATCACCAACCGTTGTGTACAGCAGCTGCTGAGAAGTCCAGCTCAATGTCCGGATGCCATACAAGTTTGCAGCGCCAGCAGCGAGCAGTTTTTAACAGCCTGAGTAGTCAATGCCTTTTCTGTCTGGTCCTCGGTTGCTGGCAGTGCCTGTGATGCTGTAATCAAGCCTGCTCACAAAGCCAGGCTGGGTTCGGTGCACGGACGGATGATCTGCATGGGAGGCCAGCTCCAGCACCGAGCTGCTGGCAACATGAGGTTTTGGGCTTGCTCCTGACCCAGCCCTCCAGCATGCAGTGAGGAGAGTGTTATGGCCTGAGAGAAAATGTCGTGGAAGTCTGTACCTTGAACTCTTGCCATTGTTAATTAACCACATAATCTCTATCTTATGCAGCACTTTTCATCAGTTCACTTGTCTTGTTCTCTTCATTTGGTAGATGGAGAACTAAAACACAGAGGACCAACATTTTGGCCAATTGTCGTCCATCGAGCCCATCTGCAGAAGCCAAAATAAACCAGAGTTCCCCAAATGCCAGACCAGCGCACTAACCACGAGGTAACACTGCTTCTGTCCTGTTGTCCCTATAAAATTAGATAAAAATAGTCTTACTTCTCCCTGTGATTCCTCTTGAAGTGCTAGAGTGCTACACTCAACTGATTCCCAAATGATTCCCCAACCTACCTCAAAACTTCATGCCTCTTGCTCTGGGAAAGAGCACATCACTTGATGTCTGATGAGTAACAGACCACTAGCAGAGCCACAGCAACTGGAGTGCTGGGTAGGGGGATTTGATGCCTCCTTTGCCAAAGGTGGGCAACTGGGGCTGTAGTGGTGAAGTCCCTGTGTCAGGCTTGCTGTTGCTGAGAGCATCCTTAGGGAGGGAAGTCTGTCCTTGCCGTGACAATGTTCTAAATTTCTGCTCACTAATACCAGATGCAGACCAAACATGGGTTTCTCACTGGGCAGACAGTGGGCTGGAGGAGAAGCAAAATATCCCTTTCTCATGCCCTGCATAGCAGCTGGGGATGTTTCTTCTGGCCTGGCACCTGCCACCCACCTCCTGGAAACTGCACGTAGAGTGCTGTTCCTGAAATGTGACGTGATACGATAGGAGCCCAGGGGTTCTCTGCACAATCCCTCTTCAGGAACTGGAGAAACGAACAATGACAAAAGGTGCCCTTAAGGGTATTTGCTTCCCAGAGGAATGCGCTTAAGGGCTCTGTGAAGCGCAGTGACGTTATTAAAAGGATGTGCGCGGGGGAGCGCTTGTCAGCCCTAAGTGAAATTGATAAAAAGATGTTTTATGCAACAGGCTGTATTTAAATCTAAGGGACAATTTAAGCTGCTTTGTGGGTAATAGCACCTCTTTGATTGAGAAGCCGTGTTTTAAATATGGAATTAGTGAAAGTGAGCGTGTTCGTGACCTTGTTTTCAGGGAAGGCACTGTTATGCATGTTGCAGTGAGCAATGGGACTTGAGGCACAGTGGAGTGACTTTAACCCTTCAGTGGCTTTCATCTGATTAAGGACAAGTCCCTGGGCTCTTTCCTGACATGTCAGAAGTCTGGGTTTGGTCCCTGACCACTGTGTGGTGACTGCTCTCAGTTGGGAACACCAGATTCGAGAGGAGAGGTGCAAATGCCCAGCTGCAGACTTTTAAAGGGCTGACAGCAGAGAAGACATCTACGCCAGCCCAGATCTGAAACCCTCTCCTGGTTAATTGCCTTCTGCCTGTACAGGATCAGCCTCTGTTTCAGACAACTATCACATTCATTATCGTTCCCTTTCTGAGCTGTCATCCAACACTACTGTCCCCCGCCACACTCCACCCCAGATCTGCTCCTTTTCAGTGCTCCCTTGATGCAGTTTGGCATCTCTCTGCGCAAGAAGTGCTATTGCTGCCACCTCTCCCTATCAATATCCCTTTCTTGTAGTGCCCTTCTGCCTTGGTGCTCAATACCATCAACTCGGTAATTAGCATCACATTGTAATTGAATTGTCAAAAGGAGCTTGCATCAGAGCTGAGCAAGTCGGCAGGGTTACTGCTGTCTCCTTTGGTCTTTCATCATCTTTTTAATGCCTTTTCTTCATCACTTTATCATTTATCAGTCATGATCACATCTAAGGTTTAGATCGGGAGCCTTTTGGAGCAGGCTCTGTGTCTCCATACTCCTTCTGCAGCACGCCTGCAGCACTGCAGGCAGCTGGAAACCTGTATCAAGGGCTGCTGTTTGGTCCCTACCCCATCACTAACTCACAGCCTCTTTCTTCCTTCAAGCTGTGTGCTAAATCTCCAAAGCGACCGAGGGGGATGTTTCCAGAGGAGCTTCAAGTGGCAGCAAATGTGCAGGGGGTCGTCCTGCCCAGCCAGGTAGAACCATCTGGTAAAACCACAGCTGGTAAGTGCTGGTAAGCAGCTGAAGTGGCTGCTAAAAAGGGCTAGAACAAGCTCTTGCTCCCAGCTGGTGCCCTTCTTGGGAGCTGCCCCCATCCTCCTCTGCCCAGTCCCGCTCATCCTGGACTGTGCTGCATGCCCTGGTCCTGCTTTCAGCGCTGAGCCTCTGCACTTGTCAGGAGAGGGCTGGGTGGTAAGCACCTCTACACCTCTGCCAGGACAACTTTCTTGGCTCCTCCAGGCAGCACAGAAGTATGTACGAGCCTCTGATGTAGCAGGGGGAAAAAGCTCAGAGCCTGGCACAGCCACTTGCTGCAGTCAAATACAAAGCAACTTCTCTGCCACTGCAACTCATCCTCTTGGCCATGAATTTTGGGTTTCCCTTTTGGCAGCAACATCAGAGAATTTGCAGATGAGAAGCTGTGCAGCAGAGGAACAGGGCTGGAGCAGGAAGAAACACCACAGTGCAGATTTGCCAGGCCCCTACTGAATGTGCTCTCCTCTTGTCTTGCCGCCACTTCCTACAAGATTAATGCAGAAAGCACGTAGAAAATGCCTTGGCAGAAATAAACACATTTTCCATCCATCTGGGAATCCCAGCAATCTCTGTTGATGCTCCTGCTTGTAGCCAAGCCATGAGCTCTCAAAACACCATTGGGACCCATTTTACAGTAGCATTTCCAAATAAAGAAGGCAGTTCTTACACAGCAGTTTGCAGGGCTGAGAGAAGACGCAAAGCCACGTGTTGTCTCGTTTGCAGGTGCTTTGACCTCTTTTTCCAGAGGCTGTTTTGCAGCAATGCTTCCATTCTCCTCTCCCTTCCACCTCCCCATTCTGGGATTCTCCAAAATTCCCTGGGGAGATACTGTTGCTGTTCACCAATAACAGGAATAAAGGATGTGAAGGAGAAGAGCCAGCATCAGGACCCACAAGCCAGTGTTACTCAGGCACCCGGCTGCAAAGACGGCTCGGGCAGGGCTGCTTTGCATGCCAGCAGTTTTCCAGCAAAGCTGGGCTCTTCCGAAAGGGTTAGACTAACTTCCTAGCCAATTTACGTGCTGATTGAGGGTGGATCTTTGGAAAGCAGTAGCTGGGTATGTAGAAATGCCCAAGGGCTAGTGCAGGAGATGGGATCCAGGAGATAGTTTCTGTGGTGGTTGCAGGCAGGCCAGGACAAGTCCCCTCAGCACTCTGGTCTGCACAAGCGGGTGTTGAATGCCCCAGGGAATCTGTGAGGAGCAAGATACAGTCACTCCTGATGTGGCAAGAGAGGCTGGAGAAGCATCGCTCTGAGAAACTGCTCGTACGCTGGAGGTCAGCAGTGGCCCCGGTGCTCTTTCATTCGGGGCTGGCTCTGGCAGGAGGGGGCTGTATGACCCCTTCCCTCACTGTTGACTGCTGAGAGCTTGAAGAAAGGTCATGTGTCCTGTTGCAGCTGGGGCTAATGTGGGGCCATCAGAGCCTGTGGCACCCACGGCCCAGCTCTGCACAGACTTTGCTTGGAACACAGGGCAGCAATTCGGCAATTGGTTCAAGCAGTGTTACTGCAAAAACTGTGTGGGCAGGCATTAGTGCGCCAGGATAGCGGCACTTCATCTGGTCCCGCTTTCAAGCAGACGAGGTACTTTGCTGCTCTGTGGATACTGCATCCCTCTGCACACACATCAACTGTCCAGTGCCCCTACAAGCTTCTCAGCTGCTGTATTTCTTTCCTCATTAAATTAAAATGCCCAGACCTATGTGTTTCAAAGCCCTTTCCTGTTCTTGCATTCACTGAGCTACCTGTCCCTGCACTTCCATTCACCCAGCAAGGATCTGCTCAGGAGCAGGGGCCTCTGCTTTGCTCTTGACTGCAGGAAGAGTGAGCTGCTAAATGTCTGGAGGACAGGAGTGTGCTGAGAATAATCAATATTTTATGATATCTTCCCAGGCAGGCAGGCCGGGGGCGTTTACAGCCCAGAGGGAGCTGCACTGCCCGACCTGCAGCTCCCAGCAAGTGGAGATGCCACATTCAGAAAAAACCAAACACTGCGGAACTTCAGCAAAATGGAGTCAAACACTCCCATCGCCTGCTGCGCAGCCCCGGCTTCCTCCGGGATCACTGAATGAATGAGAAAGACATTTCTCCCTGCAGTGGTGGGACCTGCTTTGATGTCCATGCAGCACCAGTAAAAGGAGCTCCCTTCTCCTGGATGGAAAGCCTGCCGGGCTCCTGCCAGCTGGACCCTGCATTCTGTCCTGCGGGGTCAGTGGGGAAATCTCCCAAGATGGCTTTGGGGGTTTCTCCACAGTTTGGGGACTCCAGGGTATGGCTCAAGCTCAGCACTTTTGCCACTGTAGCTGTGGGGCAAATGCCCGTATCCTACTCCTGCTCCAGCCGAGGACTGGTTCCCCACAGGCTTGTGCCTTGCCAGCTCTATCATCCGAGAAGAGCTGAATTCACCCACCTTCAGTGGGTGCATGAAACTTGTAGGAACTGAGTATCTTTGGGACCTCATCACTCTGCTAGGCAGGGGTGAAACCAGCTGCTGGAGCCAGGGTCTGCTGCGGCATGCAGGCACAGACAGCGGCTGCGTACTTCTTCCTCAGGACAACCACCTCAACCCTGAGGATATGGCATACAGGTACTGTTTGTGTTGCTGAACTTAGGTGCCATGTTGCCTCTTTCACTGCAAGGACAGACTGTCCAGTTAGCTCTGCTCTCTAAGTAGAAGCAGCAGCTGACGTAGCCACATATTTTGGGGCTGAAGGGTGGCCAGTGACCCCTTGCAACCCTGGGCTGATGGCCAAAGAGAGGAGAGAGCCCGGGGCACACTGGCCACCAGCACCCTGCTGAATGTATTTCCTGCTTTACACTGCATCTCAATTTACATGTGATTAATTGAAACCTCTTGTTGCTATGGGACTGACATCTCCCTGCCTCACCTTGGCTTTCACCTTTTTTTTCTTTGTTTGTTTTCCAGGTAACTCCTCATTGTTCTTTCATTTTCATGCTCAGATATGGTGGAAGAGCTGGGACTGGGGAGGAGGGTGGGAAGGGGGAGCTGGAGCTTGTAACAGGAAATAATGGACTTTTATAAATACACGGACAGCTTTCGCATATGGTACAGCAGAAATAATCTGCTTTTGGTGGATCAGGAACCACGCAATCAGGCTGAGGCTGCCGGAGGCACTTCCCAGAAGGGAGGCAGCAGAAGGGACCTGGTATGCTGGGCGGCGGGGGACAAGGCCAGGGGGCCCAGGGTGTGCACATTAGTCCATGCCTGTTCTTGCATGCTCTGCTGCATCCCCAAACATCTGAGTCGGGCAGCTTGAGCATGCCATAATGTGAAGACCCAGCATTTGGCACTAGCCAGTCTCAAATTAAAGCTGCAAATCAAACTCCACATTTGCTGTTGGGGTGGTCATGCACTTGTCGCATGATCGTATTATTATCTGTCCTGGAAACAGCACCATAAATAGCAGCAGGGCTTAACAAATGCATTCACTGTCCCAAACTTACAGTGTGGCAGATCCTCCCTTCCCTGCAGGAGAGTGCAGGAAGGGACCTCCCAAGGAGAGGCAGTGCCTGGGGAAATGGGGCGGGGGTCTCCAGGACCTGTCCCAGGGTGGCGGATGCCCCAGGGCTGCAGGGAGCCGGGGTTAGCCCCAAGATGGGACTCACGCAGGGTGGCTGCTCTCTTAGTGTGGTGGCAGAGCTAAAAGTGGGGACCGGTCTGGTTTCCTTTGGGATTAGGAAAGCTCCTGTTGGTCTCCGTGCTGGAGGAGAGGGCCCAGAGCCTACCTGTATCATTTGTGACAGCAGAGGCAGAACAGGGACCACTCCTCTGTGCCAAAGATGCTCATGAGAAACATGATAATCCCTGCCCTGGGGAGATCGTTATTCTAACATCTTCTGTCTTTGCTCAAGGACAGTTATTTTTCTTCTTTTAAGTTATTAACATGGAATTATCAATACCCATATTCTGGTTTGTTATACCTCCTAGTGGGGTTCAAAGCAGATTTCCAAAGAAGTGTAATTGATTCTGTACAAATGAGAGCAGAATGACATTCAGCATTGAGTCAGAGTATGAACCGGTGCTATCTGAGGCATGGGATGTAAAGATGATGCAGGTATCGTCAGCCTTCAGAGGAGCAGTTCAGGGGCACGGGTGGATGTGTAGCTTTGCCATATGATCAGGAGACGGGCAGCCGCTGGAAAAGGAAGCTAGATTCAGAACAAACTGATTTATCAGATGCACCTGGCATGAAACAACCTGAAACCCAGCGTGCAGCCAGTTTAGCGAATAAAAGGTCAGAGGGGAAGGCTGGGATTGCCACTCTGAATTACTGAATAACAGAAGCCACAGGACTTAATTGTCCCTTTCAGCAAGGCATCCAGGCTCACCTTAAGTTTTTCCACTGCTAGAGGATCCAAACCAATCCTTGATAAATTGTTCCAATGGCCAATTATCTTCAGTCTTACAAAACAAAAAACACAGCAAAAAAGACCCCAATCTGTTCTGAGTCAAATTTATCCAGCTTCATCCTCCAGCAATTGGATAAGATCTCTTTGCCTCCCAGGTTGAAGAGCCTCTTTGGGTCAAGCTGCTGCTCCCCATAACGCTGCGCTCCAGATACAGAGTGGGTGGATTTGTTGTCGGCCAAGTCCACGGGGCTGCCTCCCATCACTGGCTCTGCTTGAAGGTGAGAGAAGAGAGAATCGGGCTTGCTATCACCGCTGAGTGCTGCACCTCTCACACAGGGATCTCAAATCACTTTAAAATGAGAAAATGATTTTGCTTTACAACAGCAGGAAAAAAAGCAAAGGCCAAGACTGTTTTCCAGAAAAAGATCCAGTGACTTTTTAGAGTGGTCAGTGCCTGCCCTTCCCTTTGCGGTCAGCTGAGACCCGAGCACTTAGCCTTGGGAGGGCCAAGCTCATCAGCCACATGACCACATTCCAGTATTACTATTAAAAGCTCAAAAACCCGGAGTCAGCTCCTCCCCCGAGTCTAAAGATTTTAAAAAAAAAAAAAAAGTCAGGTTTCTCAGCTTGCTGTCTGGATTTTTGAACTTCTGTTCTTCATATTTTCAACCACAAAAATCTAGAAACCTCATGTTTTAATGCAAGGGAAGACTTGTAATCTGATAACATAACCGTAGGGGCTGCATGTAAAACAACAAGGCTTGTAAGAACTGGCCACTCCAAAAGCTACAAAGCACATCCAGAGCAAAACTGGGAATGTGACCCCTGTTCTCTGGATGTACTCATCATGAAATGTTTATTTCTTTTTTTAACTTGCTGGCATCTTTTGAGCTGCCACAGCCCTGCCTGCCCCTTCTTCATGGGAAGGATGAGGGATGTTTTGTTGGGAAAGAAATCCCTAATGAAGTCTTTGTCTGGGTGGTTGGGTACACCTCGCCAAAGGCAATGTGCAGTGCATATGGGTCTGGCAAGAGATGTCCCGGCTACAAGGAACGATCTCAGCACACAAAGAAAACAACAATCTGGACTGGAGGGTAAGGAGATTATAAGGATTAAACAAGATGGAGAGAGATGTTTACAATTATTATTAGCTTCAAAATCTGCCCAGCCAGAGCAGCAAGGTACTGCCCGTCTGTTGCTTTATGTCTACACAACCTTGATGGTTTTGTTCCTGTTTGCACCTTACATTTTGTATTCTGGTACAACCTGAATGTAAAGCAACACCAGCAACAGCAAAATCTGACACGGGTGATGCAGTGCTGGAGGTATTGAAGCTGGCTGGGGGAAGAAGGGCCCTGCAAAGAAAGCTTGGAGAGAGAGAAATAGCATCTTAAATGCGGTAATGTAACAGGAGAGAGGACAGAGACAGCACTGCTGGGCAGAGACAAAAGGCAACACGGAGTTTTCTTCAGGAAAAACTGAAAAATGGTTATAATTAAGAACACACTATAATTGAGCTGAGTGGTAATATTACATGAGGTGGTTGTGGCTTTTCACATAGTTCAAATTAACTCCCTTGGCATTTGTGTCATAAATTCCCTTATCCACATCTGCTCTAACCTGACAGAGAAACGTTGCTCAGGGCTGCCACACCAGCAAAGGACGTGAGATGAGAGGGATGGAGAATCTGCCAGGAGCTTGCTTTAGGGGATGGGAAGAGGATGAAACCTTTTTCAAAGGAAATACATAAAAATCAAGGGATGGATTTTGCAGGCTCTTTCCTAAGAAATCCTCATCTCAGCAACAGGGCTATTTTGTAGGGGAAGATTTGCCTCTGAAAGGGAAGGATGCTGGACCCAGTGCAGTCTTGGAGGGTTGTAGGTATGGGGGGGGGGGGCTATGTGCAGAGGGGTACATATCTAAATAATTCCTGAGACATAAATTCATCGCTGTTTTTCAGCTCATGATACTCAACTCTTTCAAAGCACATAAAGATATCTACATGGATTTGAGGTGTGTTCACCTCCCTAAAGGCACGTGGCCACGTCATCAGGGTGCCAGGCACTAATGGTTAATCCCAAGAGGCATGACAGTAAGAGCAACAGCCAGCCTCTGGGGGAGTAGAGCATGGGCAGCCCGAAATTCCAGCAGTCCGGGATGTACCTGCAAACATCCTTCAACCTTTGGGTTGAACAGGGGGAAGGGTTTCAGCTGGAAAGGATGGGGGAACTTTCAGTGCCTGGATGGGGTTTTTTGACGTCTTTTTTTAAGCAGGGCAGTTCAAAGAGTTGTCTCAAAATGGAATTTTTTGTTTTGTTTTGTTCCTGGTGAATAATTTAAAAGCTTTAAAAAGCTTAAATAGCCCTAAGAAAAGACCGTTCTGAAATGACCATTGTCTATTTCTTTCTCCCAAGAGGCACTGAAAACCTCAGTGAACCTTGATTGCATTTGGGAGCTGGTTTGATGTTTTGGCTCAATCTGACCTGGAAGCATGCTCCTGGTGTGTTTGTAACCGCAGCGTTGACCAGCAGAAGCAAATCAAGCGGTTCAAGTGACTGAAGCAAGATCTCCTTGCAGGTAAGGGGCAGAGCTGGAAATATATCCCCTGTCTTCTATCCCCCCTCTCTGCCGAGTCCTTTCTGTCTTTAATCAAACAATCACAAAGGCTGTTTCCGTGGCAAAGCGATAATTAGCCTCGCTGCTGATTGCAATGAGTTTTCACCATCTGGTAGGACCAGGGAAGAGAGATGCTTTCAGCCACTGTAAATCAGCACAGCATCACTTTCCTTGCAGAGAACCATGCTGATTTATGTTGGCCTCACGGAGGTCCCCAGCAGACGTGTGCTGGTGGATTAAAACCAGGCTGTCAGGTGCCCCCGACCTGTTGATGGATGTGACCACCCAGAGGCAGGGACATTTCATTTATGGCAGTTCAGGAGCCGTTGCACAAGGGGATGCAACGGGTTTGCCGGGGCAGCAGTGCCTGGCAGAGGGGCAGGGTTGGCTGCAGTGGCAGCTCCGGGTGCCTGATTTTAATCTGCAGCCGCATGCCGGTGGGAACCCGAGTCACGTTGTGCAGCCTTTAATCTCACAAAACTCTCCTGAGCTGAAGAGCAAGCACCTGGTGCTGGGAGACCACCCCGGGACGCCCTCCCTGGTGCAGGCTGGGTTGATGGGAGCGCTGGGCTTTTTATTTGGCAGAGGAATAGATGGAGCTGGACTGTAATCCCAGCAAGCAGAAGCCACACGTGCATCGGGATGAGAAGTAAATGCTCTCCCAGGATAAGAAGCAGGCAGCGTGATTTGGATTCGGTAGTGGGCACAAATGAGTTGTGACTGATGGGGCCTGTTTTCCAGGAAAGCTCCGCTGTGTCTTATGCACCATCCCTTCTCCTTTCTTCCTCTGCAGACCCCTGATCCATTTGTCCTTGAAGAGGTTGGGGTGTTGGATCAGAGCCTCGAAAACAGCAGTTTAAGGGATCAAATTGTCAGCACATGGATTCAAGATCCTGGAAAAAGGATCTCAGTTTTAACTGAATTAAACTCTGAAGTCTCCACAGGAGCAAGTAACCTTTCCCGCTCAGGGTACAGAGAAGTGCAGTGAGTTACGCAGGCGTCTTTGAGGAGGATAAAGGGCATCCTGATATTGCAAGGTATGTTTATTTTTTCAAATCAAGTTGAAAATTCACAGCAACTGCCCCCAAGTTATGGAAATAAATGCTTGGAACGGTTATGCTCAGAGACACGCAGCTAGCCAGACCAAAGAGAAACATTTAGATAAGGTCAGCCACAACTGTTTACACGGGACGTACACATGACATTGTAAACCTTGTACTGAAATAAAACCTCCAGCCCCTCTTCCCACATATTGACTGCACAAGATCCCATTTTGATGCTGAATTGCTTTGAAATTGTTCTGTCAAAAACTTCCTTGACATCAATATGCTCCAGCAAAATGTTTCAATCTTGGTGAAACAGCATTTCCCATTGGAAATCTCTTTAGTTTAAATATTTCCTTGTCTCTGCTGATGCTTCCTGGGTTCATGCCCTGCTTCCAGCATTGTTCTCTTCTGTGACCAGCATGTGACAACGCTTCAGTAAGTAATGATTTGTAAATTGCTTTGATATCCTCTGGTAAATGATGCCCCAGAACGCTGTGCATTAGAGCACCATGGTTTCTCTCCCCATTTCTTCAGAATGCATTAAATGTGTGGGCGCTCTAGTTATTTCCTCTAACAGTTGATATTTTACCCTGATGTATTTTTATCTTTCCTGTGTTATATAACTAAGTTATGCAGGTGTCAATCTGAAAGCTCCAGCACTGTCAGTAAAACTAATCCAGTTTAACACAAGCCTAAGATGAGGACTGAATTCCTTGTGCTAAAAAGGAGAATTAATGCAAATAAATGACTAAACTCAAAGAGCGCCTGGTCTCACTGTCCTTACGCTGGGAAAATTAATTAAAATCAACACGAGCTAACTTTACCTCTCAGCTACCTCTTTGGCATATGCCAGGAGAATTTGTACCCTGTGGTTTAACCTCCTAAAAGCTTTGAACCTGGTGAAGCCACTGGAGGAGTCACATGAGGAATAACTCTTCCTCTCCAGCTGCATTAAAGCTGAGCAATCTTTTTGGTGAATAATAAATTCACCATGAAATAAGACATTTCCTGGGGAACTAAACTATTAATGAATTAGGCGCTCATTTGGCAAATCAGTTTGGCCAAAAAAACCACGAAGAACAGAAAGCATGAGGAGGTGGTGGGAGGCCCCCGGCTGCAAGCACAGAGCTGGGGTGCACCTTGTTGCTTTGGTCAATAAGCAAAATGTGATGTAAGCTCAGTGCCTGGCCTGGGTGCAAAGTCAACAGGAGAAGATAGAGACCCCTCCGAGGAGTGTTCATCTCCTCCGAGGTTTGGTTCACCCTCTGGAGATGACACTTTTTCCCTAACTACAGAGGGAGAGCAGATAATTAGCTCCAACCAGGCATCTAACTCCCAGGCAGCAAAAATGAACCGAATCCTTCTGTGGTGGCTACAGACGCTGCTGCCGCTCAGTATTTTTTGAGCCAAAGTCTCCGAGCGCTTTATGCCAGCCCTGATCTTCGCAGCAGATCACATCTGCAGGGGTCAGACGCGCTGCAGCTGGCTCTGGGAGCTGGGTGGCCCCTCCTGCCCCGCATGCTGGTGGCCCGTGTGCGTGACGGAGGCTTATCCCGAACTCCACGATGCCAAAGCAGCCCGCTGTGCCCAGCCAGGCTGTGGCTGGGGACCAGCGTCCTTGCCCAGCTCCCAGTTACCCTCCCTGGGGCTGTGCTCAATCCCCCAGCACTTCAGCTGCCATCTGCCAAAAACTGGGGGAGCTCCCACGGGGCTCTCCCCTGGGAGGATGCGGCAGGCAGGAGCAGATGTGACCCTGGAGATGCGGCCACGTGGATGGGAAGGCACCGCTCCAGCCTCTCCCGAGACTGCTCTCAGCCATTGACGAGATGGAGCTGGAAAGGATGCCCAGGATGTCTGCTCCCCTGGCTGCTGCCTGCTGGGTCAGGATTGCTTCCCAGTGTGTGAGGGCATGCTCAGCTCCTGCAGCTCAGCCCAGCAGTCAGGGCTGTGCTGTGCCACCCGAAGGAAGCAGGGGACGATGTGCTGGGTGTGCAAACGCATGTTTGCAGAGTGAAGAAAAGCAAGTCCGCAGGGGAACAAACCACAAACACACACTGGGAACCAAGCGTAGCTTCCAATTTCCCTGGACAACAGCAATGCTGATGTGGATTTTCCATCCCTCATCCCTCCCACCTTGCTCAGCTTCCTCCCCGGCCATGGGAGCCTTTCTTCCCTCCGAAGAAGGGGGACATGTCTCAGTGACGGGGCATACAAGGCACCTACTGCCTCCACCAGCAGCAGAGCAGGGAGGGAGGCTGCTTTTCTCATGAGCTCCTGCCTTGTTTACAGTTTGCTGTCAGGGCAAAGCACGAGAGCTCCTTCGGTGTCAGATATTTGAAGACTGGCACTGGCCAGAGAGAGCAGCTAGGCTGTGGGATTTCCTCCGGTGCAGGACATTGTTCAGACCAAAAAGTGTGCAGAGCTCTAAAAAGAGTGAGATTTACTTCTTGGTACCCGAGAGTCTGCAGAGCTGAGCTAATTAACATACAAAATTTGGTAAGAGACATTAAGTCTTATGCTTCAAGTTTTAAGCCAGCCTCTAATTACTAGGGTTTAGGAGATTTCTTGAACCATCTTCTGTAGCATCTGGCACTGAGCATCCCTGGAAGCAAGATGCTGCGCAGGTGGCGCGTATGCTTGAGCAGGGCTGGCAGTCCCATGTCTGCAGCCTTCTCAAACGCAGCTCCGGTTTCCTAGCTGCATGCTCAGCTCACAGCCCTGGCCCATCAGCTGCAGCTGATCGGGCACGCTGACGAGGCTGACAGGCCGTGATTGCAATTAAGTTGCGTGCTACTCATTGCCCTGGGCCTGTTTTCCATCAGCACGGGCAGTTCAGCGTGTGCAGCCGTCAGCCTGATTTTATCGGTGATCCAGGCGAAAGCAGCCGGGCTATGAGAATAGCTCGAGAGCATGATACAAAAGAGGTCACAAAAAATAGAAAATTCAGGTCATGGTGTTTGGGGGGAGCATGTGAGGATCGTGCTAGCAGTGGGCATGGTAATTAATATGTTAATTTGGCATCACCAGGGGTGAGCCCACCTGCTGCCCCTCTGCATTGTGGGGGGCTGTAAGGGAGGTGAGAGCAGCTGGGGCTTTGCTCTGTGCTTGTACACGGTTGTACGGAGCAGGGCGAGGAGCAGCGTGAACCAGACCGGGGATCTGGGAGGGGGAGATCGAGTATCCCTCACTCCGAGAGAAGGCACTCTCGGGTCTGGCCTGGATGAAGCTCCAGGCTCCTTAAGGATGCTTAAAAACCTTGTTTTTGGGTGGCAAAAACTTTGGGATAGAAACACAGCCCCATGCTGTGTTTACCTGCGCCCGTTTGGCTGCTGTTAAAATGAGTGTTTCGTGTCAGACTTTGTTTCCCATCTCCAGCCTGGTGCCGCTTTCCGACCGGCGCTGATCCTGGGCATCCTGGCGTCGAAGGCCTGTGTGATGATGTTGGAGCTCGTCCCGTCTGCAACCTCCGGAGAGCCCTTTGCACGGGTAACACCACAACTGCTGTGACCGATCCCCCGAGTACGGACGCTCGCTGCAACCAACAGCGGCTCCTGGCCAAATACCGGTACAGTCAGATACTTACTTTGCATTATTTGATACTATGCATATTTATAATGCCCTTTCTCCATAGATACCAAAGCATGTTAATTGACTCATTAACAAAGTGTTAATGACTATGGTAACTTCAGTCCTAAGCATGCCTATGAATTAGAAGTTTTACTGACGGACTAAAGTGACAATCTGAGGTCTGGGCTGGTTACAGCTCAAGCTCGTGGCAGTGGGGTGAGTTAAGGTGATTCTCGGAGTGGGAGAGCTAACGGAGAGCGGCTCAGCCTTTTCTGCGAAGCCCTGAGGTGCTGCACAGCCGTGGGAGGACTAAAGGGAGTTTTGTCATCCTGGAGACAGGGTACGTCCCCCTTGCCAGCTACTCACTTAATCAGGGCAACTCACAACATTATGGCCAACAAACATCAATGAGAGCACATTTGTAGCTGCTGGTGTTATTTTCTCCTTAATGAAATGTCAAAGGAAAGGAAAACAGCAGCAAATGTCAGTAATTGGTCTTTTATCACATAGATGGTTAGACACAGGCCTTCTCAGCAAAGATGCCAATTTATTAGGAGGCAAACCTCGGATGGATTTGTCAGCGGAAGGAGCTCAGATTTCCATTAGTGATCACCTTTTAACCAGCCCCAGATATGCTAATTTGCTATAAACACACTTTGCTATAAATATGAAGACAGTAGAGTGAACAGGTAAAGCCTCAGGAGTGTGCGCTGTCCCTGGCTGGGGGGAACGGCACAGCTTTGTTAACTTCATTAATCAAAGCAGAGAGCAAACAAACACCCTCTCAGCAAAGCATAATGCCTGTCACCGATCTTCTCTCTGGGGCTGCATGTGCGTTGTAAAGATTTCTCAAAAAAAATCAGGGATGGCTCGCTCGGCTGCGGCCCCACCAGCTGGGAAAATGCATCGGTGTTACAAAAAAATGCAGCAGTTTCACTGAAAAGCTGCAGTTATTTCATTGTGATTCCTGGATGCAAACACCGTGGCGGGGAGGAACAGTGGTGAGGATTTCTTTGTATCTCCGGGATAGAAGAGATGATGCTGGATGTTAGAAACAGCGGAGAGGAGCAGCTCTGCTGCTGCAATGCTGGAGACGCAAACTTGTTTCAGTGACGCTGCAGAGCTGAAAATAACCTTGAGAGAGTACGTGCGGAAAGAGCCGGTGGCTCATCAGGAGAGATGTCAATTAATGGAGAGATGGATGGGTGGTGATCAGCCAAGCATGGTGGGGCTGGGGAGGTCAGCCACGTGGTGCTCACAGCTAGCAAGAAAGCAAGAAGGTTTCCAAAAAAACCGCTGCTCTGCTGTGCTCAGCACTCAGACGTGAATAAATAGATTTGATTTTGCTTGCCTGGCCCGCAGGACCCGTGTGCCCATGGGCTTCTCTTGTGAGGAGGAAAGCCTGGGCTGCCCAGCATGGCAGCAGGTAGATGGGTGCGGAGCTGTGATTTTGAGCTGCCTGATACTCTGCCTTCCTGGAGGGAGATGACACTAGTAGTTTTTTACCATCACAGGGATATTTTAAACTCAAATTGTGACTTTCAGGAAGGCTGGCTTGCATGGCACAGCCACGTTTGAGACCTTGATTTGATGACTCCTCTCCCAGGCTGCTGTCATGGTCCTTCACTCTCCAACTCGAGTGGTGACACTTGCAGAAATACGTTCTGCTACTCTCACGATATAACACCCACCCGAGATAGCACAGTCAGCAAAGTGAAGGGCAAACATCGACGCCAGTGCTGGGATTCAGTGGGAAAACTCAGCCAGGGAAGGCAGCGCTGCAGCTGGCTCTCGCACCCTTTGCAGTAACAACCAGAGG
The DNA here is from genome assembly GCA_013401275.1 of Pandion haliaetus. Lineage (NCBI taxonomy): Eukaryota > Metazoa > Chordata > Aves > Accipitriformes > Pandionidae > Pandion > Pandion haliaetus. Next base: position 40,593 of record VYZV01025941.1, on the reverse strand, counting down.
AAGAGGAATGCACCCCGTGTGCCTTGAAAGGAGCTACAAAGGTCAGTGCGGGAGTGGCTGTAGCAGGGGAGGATCGTAGCAGCAGGAATGCTGCGGATCTTTCCCTATCGGGATCATGGCCAGTAACTGCCCTGTGAAACTGCCGCGGAGGAAACGATGGCAAAGAAGCAGCAGAGCCGCACGCAAGTGCAGAAGCCGCTGCCTGAGTGAACCGGAGCATGGTGTGATCTATTTAGCCAGTGGTGGTGCAAAATACAGAAATAGGAAAATAAATCACGGATGTGTCCAATACCTGCCAGGTGGCTTTCTCAAGCTAGTTTATCAATGAATTAATTGCAAAGGTGTCTGCCTTAACTCATCAGATACTGGCAAGTGGGAAGCCCTCCAGTGAAGTGCAGGCTGCTGGGCGGGAGCTGAGCTTCATCAATGATTTAGTGAAACATTTGAGCTTGTGCTTAAATCTGTGGACTTCAGTTAGGTCTGAGCATGTGCTTAAAGTAAGCGCAGATGCTTAAGTGAGTTACTGCACGGAGATGGATCTATGTATATGCTTAAATTTGTTCCTGATGCAGCGATTTTTCAGGTTTTTTGGTATTTGCGTTCTTCTGCCCTTCGAGAGCGGCTCTGATGTGGTTAGCCCTCAGGACGAGTCTCTTCTTTCAAGTTTCAGTCACCGTCCCAGCTCACCCCCGCATGCTAGATTCAAACCAGGCACTAAGTGGAGAAATACCAGTGGCACCGTCCTATTTTAGACTGGGCTTTTTGGAAGAGGTTCTGCTCAACCCTTCCACCACCCCCTCATGTCCTGCGGAGGGGAACCGGTCGCTGCCATCCCGTTGCCCAGCAGTTCGGCTTGGTGACTCCTGCATGTTGGATCCTGGCTACGAACGTGAGAGGGGAACGTTCAAATTTAACTAAAAAGGGATTTTCAATTACACAAATGTTTCTGCGAATAATAGGCTTTGTAAGGCATTATTCTACAAATCCTAAATATGGGGTTTAACCTCCTTGTTATTATCCCTTTAATTTCGGAAAGCCTTTGAGGGCCTTAATCTTCCATACAATTATGTTCAGGCCGAGTTAAAAGCATGCTGGCGGCTGCGGTGACACGGAGGGGCAGCACACGCTCAGGCCAACCTTTATCAAGCGCGATATTAAAATATCATGTCGCGTTTCCTCATTCCAGGGTGGGGGCTAGCAAACACCTCTGGGGGCAAACGCAACTTTTTTGGTGTCGCCTGAAGCGGGGCAATGAGGGTCGTGCTCTCAGGGAGCCCCGGGAAGGGGTTTCCTGCCCTGGATCTCTGTGGGACGCCCCCCCTCCGTGGGAAAGGTGGGACCCCCGTGGAGCTGGTGTTTGCTGCCCTCCCCCCCCCCCCCCCCCGGGGTTGGCGGGGGGGGTC
>VYZV01025941.1:0-38494 GCA_013401275.1 Pandion haliaetus | reverse complement strand
CCCCCCGTACCCCCTTTCTGCTTTGCTCCTCTCTCGAACCCCTTTTTTCACCCCTCCTTTTTGTCCCCCACTTTGCTCCCCACCATTTCACCCACCTTCCCCCCGCACCCCTTCCCCCATGCAGCAGTGGGGTAAGGTGGGGGGGGGGCTGTCCCGTCCCCCAGCCTGGGGTGAGGGCTGGAGCCCAGCGGGTGGTTTCTGGCCTCGTCCCACTACTGGCTCCATCACACCATCGCTGGCCCCGGGCGAGCGGCCACTTGGCCACTGCCAGGCGTCCTCCCACTGCGGCCAGGGAAGGGGGGGCCAGCCCGGCTGCCCCCTGCCCTGGAGCCCCGAGCATCGCAGCGGGCAGCAGGAGGGTGCCTTGTCCTGCCTGTACCCCTTGCCGCCCGCAGGCAAGATCAAACTTGTTGATTTTCCTAATTTGACGAGATTGACCTGGTATCATTACACCGTTTTGCTAGGATTAAGGGCTAACAGCTCCGGGACGCAAAGGGCACAGCTGGCTGGAGGGCAGCCTCGGGGCTCGGGGGGGCTGCGCAGCAGATGTGGGGTGCTGCCCCAACGTGGCCTTACGGCATGCGCCTGGCAGAGAGGTCCCTTGAGACGCAGCAGCCCCTGGACTCACCCTGAGCCTGCCGCAGAGCGACCTCGCAAACCACCTCTGTGCCCTTCGCTGGGCAGGGGGGTATCGCCGTCACCCCACGGGACAGATATGCCCTGGGTCTGGGTGGAATCATTTGCAATTAACGGGAAGATGGGTGAGGTGGTAGTGAACGGTGCAGAACAGGATGCGTGGAGGGGTGGCTGTGCTACTTCACGTTCTCTTTCCTTGCGGAAAGCACTTTAGTGGCTGCACTTAAACCACCTCTGTGTCCGGCCCGTTCTGAAAGCACTTTAGTGGCTGCACTTAAACCACCTCTGTTTCCGTCCCAGGGCAGCGTGAGCTGGGGGTGGCCAGGGCCTCGCTGCAGCTGCCATCGTCCCTGGCAGCACGGGGTGCTCGGAGGGTCCCCGTCCTCGGTGAGGCCCCGAGCTGCCCTGCAGGGGATACAGGACCAGTGCCTGGCTAGCGAGGCAGGGAGCGTGGGGCAGGCAGCTGCCCGTCCATCACATGCAAACCACCCTCCACCGCGGCGTGCTCACCTGGCTTCGGCTGCCGAGGGTGGGAGGACAGCGGCAGCACCTTTGGCTTTCGAGAATTCCAGACTTTTCACTGGCACCCTTTGCTTCTAGCTGGGACGAGAGGTAAACGCAGCATCCTGCCTGTCCTGGGTTTTTCCTTTCCCTCTCCGGGTCTGGGACCTGCGTGTCAGGCACGGAGCTCCTGCCCTCCTGCAAACTCTTGTCTCCCCGTGGGACCGTTCGTTCCGCAGCTTCCGTCGCTTCGCCTTTAGCCAGTGCCGGGCTGGTCGGGGTGGTTCAGCACTTGGCACCCACACCTGGCACTGGGAGCGGTGCCGGGCTTTATGGCTTATCTCCCGTCTCGCCAGGAGGTTGAGTCACTGGGGGTTACCCCAGGGGCGCGTCCGTCTGTCCCCCCACTCACAACCCTGCCCTCCCAGCGCTGCAGGTTTGCAGGGAGCCGCAGAGTATGGCCCCGCTGCTTGGAGGCGGCCAAAGGAGGCTGAATACAAGGCAGCGAAGCCTTCAGGGACATGTTTTGACTGCGGCGAGCGGAGTCTCCTCACTGGGAGCCCCGTCACACCCCGGGGCTGTGGCCACATCAGGAGGGCTGGGGTTTGTTGCCTCCCACTCAAAGCACGATCCTCCTCAAACACAAGAGCTGCAGATCCCAGGTTGCCAGCTCCATGTCTGGAAGTTAGCTCCAGCGGTGCAATTTCAGGCTTGGAAATACCCACCTGACTATCAGTTTGGTCCCAAATTTATCTCTGTGTTTAGGACCCTCCTTCCCACCCACCCCACCCCCCAGCACATAAGGGAAGAGGCCGGTGGCCTCCTTGGTGATTTCCAGGGAGGAGCAGAGACCTCTCCTCGCTGAGGCTTCACCCACGCGATGGGCTTCTCAGGGCTGTTGGTGACCGATTTAGCAAGTCTCAGCACATCACCCAGGTCCCTGCAGCTGTGCGTGGGCTTAGCTAGCGGTAAATCCCGTCTTAGCCTCTGTGGGGAGGTGATGGTTAGCTCAGGGTAAGGTTATTGCCATGCGTGGGGCGGCACCGAGCCCTCCCCTGTGCCTGGCTGGGGCTGATGCTCAGGGTGGCCCCTTGGGTTGTGGTGTGGACCTCGGCACTCACAATTAAACTGAGGAGCTGATGGATCTTAAAGGGTTGCTGCTGTTTGCTGTGGCTCGTGGAAGAAATTCTGGGGCTTATTTTTGCTGCCTTGGAGAGCTACGGAGGCTGGCGACGATGTCCCCCGCATGAACGCCTCGCAGTTGCTGCGTGGCTGAGGTGTGCTGTCACCTCTTCCGACAGCTGGGTCTCTGCTGCATCTTCTTCCCCCAGCACCTTGTGAAAGACGTGGCGGCACAGCGAGCTCCAAGCTGCTCGGGCACGGGACTCACAGGCAGTAGCTAAACCAACACCCTGCTCGTACCTAAACCCTCCGTCGGGACTTGACAGGGGTATCCTTGTGCGTTTGGGAATCTAAGAGCCTCTTTGTTGTCTCTCTAGAGCTCCCGGAGAACTGGACCGATACCCGTGAGACGCTGCTGGAGGGGATGCTTTTCAGCCTCAAGTACATGGGCATGACACTGGTGGAGCAGCCCAAGGGAGAGGAACTTTCCGCAGCCGCTGTCAAAAGGATTGTTGCCACTGTGAGTGTCCATGCTGGAGCAGAGCCCTGTCTTCTGCTGTTCGAACAAGTCTGTCGCTGGGGGGAGTTTCGAAAGCCGCAGGTCTGGAGGCAATGCTGTCCGTCTGCAGGCTGGGAAGTGGTCCAGCCCTTCCAGGGGTGAGCAGGCCTCTGGTGGTGTAGGTAGAAATGCAGACAGCGGCACTGGGAAGCCCTCAGGGACAGCCCCAGCCCACAGATGGGGCAGGCTGTGGAAAGCTGGTGATACGTGTCTGAGCTCTGGCTCCCCTTGATAAGCTTCGGTGACCCTGGATGTAGAAGAAGCCTCTGACCTTGTGAAATCAGCCTTCCCCAGAGCTGTCTCTCCTCTTGCAAGGTGGGGACAGTGTTTTGAGTGTGGCCTGCGCATGATCAAGAGCTGGCATGCAGTTTTGGTTTTTCCCTCCCAGGGTTTGGAGGGTTAAGAGGAGAAGGGAGCAGAACAGCTTGCTCTGATTCCCAGCCAATACAGCTGCCGTCCCGCTGTAACCTCTGATGCAAGAGGCACTGATTTTCAGCCGTCCTCTAGCACCAAGCCTCCCTGGAGCCCCTGCTCACCAGGCTCCAAGTAAAATTAATGCTTCTTTAAGCCCTTATAAAACTGAACGAGGCAAGGAACCAACTGTACAGTTAACCGCCGTAAAACTCAATGGGGTGGCGAACTGTGCTGGGTAATGACGGATCCTTTCCTGGCATGTGCTGAGCTGGACGGGAGGAGAACGCTCACATGAAACGGGAGCTGTTGGCAGAGCCCTGCATGTCTGCTCTGATCAACCGAGAATGGAGCCTTTAAATAAAAGGCCCAGGACTAAGGCCAGCCTCGGAGGGGCAGGACTGACCGCCAGCCGGTGTGGACATGGCTCAAGTGAGGTGTCAGGGAGCAGGGCTGAAGATCCAGGTCTGTAGTCTGTAACTAGCTGGCTGTGTATTTTTTTTATATTTTTGCAGGGACGAGAAGATGGGTAGTGAGTTGAATGTAACCTGAAGGCTGAAAGCACGAGGCTAGTAAATAAGAGAAAGTGGCACTTAAAAGCCTAGTTACTTTTTAAGCCGGTGTCCTGACCTTGGCATGGGGGATGCTTTCAAACTTGAGCAGGGTTTGGCAACACAGCTTGAAGCCAGCTGCTTGGGAGCCCACGTCCTGCAGGACCATCCTGCTCCCAACACGGCTCTCTTCGTGCTGATGTCCTCCTCTGCTCCAGAGCTGGCCCTAAAGACAAAACTCCCCAGGGTTTCACCAAGCACTCGCACAGCTCGGCTGGAGCAGCTGCTGCTTCGTGCGGATGGCCACGGGGAAAGTCTCCTGGAGGTGCTGGGCTGGAAGTACCTCCGCAGTGTGGGGTGGACAGTGTGTGTCCTTGTCTTGTTAATGCCAGCAAAAATCACTGCTTCAGGGAAGGAAAAGTTTTAACAAGTGCCTTATCACACCTGGTAGAAAATTCAGTGTCTAGTAGTGATGAGTGCCATTAAGTAGTATGTATCTAGAGTCTCTGCTCTGCTCATGTACCTTTGGATGTGTCTGTGCTAAAAGCCTGTAACTTTCTCCTTCCTCTTTTCCTTCCAAAGGCGAAAGCAAGTGGAAAGAAACTGCAGAAAGTGACTCTGAAAGTCTCGCCCAGAGGGATCGTGTTAAACGACAGTGGAACGAATGAGCTGATCGAGAACATCTCCATATACAGGTGGGTTATGGTATGCACCTCAGTGTGTGCGTGCCCCAAGGCTCCTTATCTGCTCCAGTCTCCACCCAGGCTGAGCTGACGCCTCACTGGCCATCACGTCTTGACGGAAAGCGAAGGTGGGGGAAGGAGGGTGATTGCTAAATTTCAGGTAGATTTACATCTGGTGCAAAAGCGTCCAGCCAGGGGTAAGGAAAGCCGTGACGAGCCTGGAGGTGTTGTGTGTGCAGACTGCAGATACACAGCCAAGCGCTCCATGGCCGTGCGTGGCTTTACCGCCTGTTTTTGGCAATAGGAATGCCGAAGCATCCGGGGTGACGGCAAGAGTCTAATACGGAGGTTGGTCAGAGCATCTCCGAGCAGGTGAGGATGTGAGCGCCAGAGCCGGGGCTGCCTTCCCCTTGCTGGCTGCTCTGCACCTTTGATATGTTTAAATAGCTCTGACAAAGAGTAGGGCTGGGACAGCTATTGAGACCCAATACCAGTGTGGGGAGGGTGAGGATGGATTATCCCATATCCGCTCCTCTGGCTTTGGCAAGTATTTCTTCCAAAGAGGCTGGAGGCAGGTGTGGGCCTGGTGGAACAGAGCTCAGCTCGGATCTGGCCCTTTCCATCTCCTCCATATCTTCTCCCTCTATATCCCCCACGCTCTGCTTCTGTCCCTCACCTGCTGCTCTGTCCCCCTTTGCTAGATGTAGGATGGGGAGCGCTGCGTTGGGGCACTCTCTCTAACCACACTACTAACCCGCTTGCTTTTCTCCAGTTCAAACTAAGCAGTCGCATACAGCCACCGGGGCTGGGCCCCAGCCCTCCCCAGGAGATAAAGCTGCTGCTAAAGAGCAGAGCTGGGCGAAGCGGCCACACCAAAATCAGGATCATTGCGCTGGTGTAAAAGCAGTCAGAGCCGTGGGGCTGGGATTTTAGATGCTGCCTTAAATTCTCCCCAACACTTTAAGAGCCGTCGATAAAGCTGTTCCTCCTGGTCAGTGCTCATGTACGAGCATCCCCTCAGTTCGGTTGACTGAAGTCAGCCCATCCTAAACAGACTGTTGATGCGGGGACTGACGCTGCTCCCCAGAGATGTTGGTGCTGTGGGAGCGGAGCTCACGGCGAAAGCTGGGGTCTGTGTGGCGTGACAGGGGGTCATCTCCCTACTCTGCAAGCATGCTCCACCCGTGGTGGTCGCAGAGCTGTTCTCTAACACCTCTGCCATCTTCTCTTCGGCTTTTCTATTCATCCTGGCTCTGAGCTCTTGCGCCAGATCACTTGCTGGGGCAGGATGGGGTGGCTGCAGCTAAAATGCAGGCACTGTCATCAGACGTGCCACTGCCAGAGGCCTCGGTTGTAAAACTGGCTCCCTTCAGTTTTCCCTGGAAATTAATGGCCATCAAATATTGAGCTGAGTGCTGGGGGTTGCTGGAAGGGCTGCGTGCCTGCGCAGACCATCTTCCATGGCTTCGTCACAATTATTAAAAGAGTGGCCACGCTGTTTTGGGAAAAATGGGAGAAAGGAGTGAACTTGCAAGTGCCTCTAATCCAGAGCCTGGCTCAGCTCTGGGAAACAAAATATAGGCCATTGAGCAGAGGCATCCTCGCACACAACAGGAAACTAATGCAATATAAATAAATTTTGAATGTGGCTTTTTTTAAGTCCCAGCATCTTCTGGGAAGTGGGACCTTCCAGTCCCTTCCCTGCAAATTCTTGGGAGCAGCAAGAGCAGGAGCTGAAGGGGCAACGTGGGGCCATGGGAAAACTTCAGTGAAGCGTCCCACTTTTTCCTCGGGTTTTCTATTTCCTTAATGCCTGTTTGATCTGTCGCGTGCCCCAGGAAGAGACACTGCTCGCTGCTAGTGCCTGCTGCCTTGCACTAAACCTCCAGGGCTGCTCCGGTCTGTGCTCACTGGCTCTAGACGAGATGCTCAATCCTGCAGCTTCTGGCATGGATGGACCCGTGGGAGATGGTGCTGGCTGATGCTGAGGGACCCGCTGCCCTGCAGAAGGGAGCCGAGCCCTCGGTCACAGCCTGCTCTCCCCAAACAGGTCAGCCAGTCGCTCTTCCAGAGCCTTGTTTGGCATTTTGGAGTCAACCCTGCCCTGCTCGGGGGCTGGGAGAGACACAGCCGTCCTGGGAATGCTCCAGTGAGGAGGCTGAGCCTCTTTCCCTGTGTCCTGTGTGCTCAGGGGTCTCAGAGCACCCTGTGCATCTGCTACTGTGGATCTCGGAGCCTGAATTTCAGCCTTTCCAACAGCTTTTCTTGGGCACCCATGCATCATTGTCTTTTGAGCCTCAAGATTAAATCATAGGCTGAGAACAGGTCCTTCTCTCTCCTTGCAAGCTTATCCTCCAAGGAAAATCTTCTGAGTCTCTCTTCTGAAGGCAGAACATTTGTAAGGTGTAGTCCCAGGCTGGCATGCTGCAGAGTTTTTACCTTCTCTAACCTGTCCTTTCCCACAAGGTGAAACATTTTCTCTTCTCTCCTGCCTCTGTGTGTGATGCACATGGTTCACACCGTGGCTACAGGAGTTGCTCTTGGCTTCTGTTGCGCTCAAACCAGCGGTATCAACTCCTCTGCTTTGGGACGAGTTGCGTCGAAGCCTGGTAACGCTCCTGTGCTCCCTCTGCCTTCCCTGCTTGGCTCCAGAGCTGGAAGCCCTGGGGTAGGCGCTTGCTGGCAGGGCGGAGGAGGGGTTGGTTGATCTCCCTTGCACGCAGTGCCCCGGACAAGACGTTTCGTTCTGTCTTTCAGGATATCCTACTGCACGGCAGACAAGATCCACGATAAAGTGTTTGCCTACATTGCCCAGAACCAGCTCAATGAGAACCTGGAGTGCCATGCCTTCCTCTGTACCAAACGGAAAATGGTCAGTCCAGAGGAAGAAATGGGGATGTGGCTGTAGGAGGAGGAAGCAGAGAGGGGCTGTGCCGGTGAGATAACAGCTCTGCCCCTAGTTAGAGCGAGGGGGGGGCCCTGCCCCAGTGAATGGCCATGGGAGAGCACCCACCCTCCCACTGCCATCACCGCCTGCCCACAGGCAGTTAATCCTGCAATGCTGCCCAGCGCCCGGCCAGCGCCTTGCCTGGCCATCGCCCTCCATCGGTCTCTCGAGCGGGCGTAAATCCATGCTGGATTCAGCCCATTGTCTTGGCAGGAAAAAACCTTTCTGCCCCAAAGTCTGGGGCGGGGGTGAGAGGACCTGGCCCTGCACCGGCACCTGAAAGCCCGCTGTCGTGCTGCGGTCCCAGCTGCTGGGACTCTCCTCTGCTCAGCATCCACTTCCCCGGGCTGCCAGAGCCGGTCTGAGCCCAGCATGCAGAGAGAGGCTTTGGCAGGCAGGGAGGTCTCTGGGGAGGCTGGCGGCGAGGCGCCTGGGGGTGGCTTCATTGATGGGAGGCTTTTAGCCAGTGGTTCTGGGCTTGCCACCCTGGCTTCCTTCCGTTTCTTGCCCTTGAAGCTCCTCGTCCAGTTTTGAGCAGCCTCTTTGCGGACGGGGCCATGTCTTCCCAGTCGGAGCAGCGCAGGAGACCCCACCTCATGCCAGCGGGGCTCAGAGCAGAGACCCGTGTATAGAAAACGATCTCTGGCTCTTTCTTTGAACCTGCACATGGGATTTTTTTCCTGCCGATTCAGTGCATCAGGATGGGCAGGGACCCAGCACTGATGAGCTGGTGAGGGAGAGAAGTGGGGCACTGGGCACTGGCTGCAGGTGGGGCAAGGAGCTGCCTGGGGGTCTCTTCAGTGGAGCCAGAGCTGAGGCTGAGCCCCTTCCCCACGGCAAGAAGGGGCTTTAGGGGAGAGGAAGGGCAGGACAGATCCCTCTGCCCCCAGAAATCCTTCCTCTGGTGTCTGTTGCGGGGCCTGAGTGGAGAACAAGATCTCCCAAATCCGCAGGGGAACAAACCTCCCAAGAGCCGTTCCCACCCGGTGCATCATGGCGTGGTGATTCCTGGGTCTTTATGAGCATCCCTGTGCCCAGAGCGTGGCCACCAGAGCTCTGTTAATATTCTGTGCTTCTCCTGACTCGGGTGGTTTTTTTTTTTTTTCCCGAGGAGAGAATAACAGAAGCTACAAGTTGTCGCTCCTTTCTGCGGCGTGTGCTCCCATCCTTGCACGGCACAGATAAGCCTCTCTCTGCAAATTAAAATTTAAGTCTCTCCAGTGCTAAAAGAACTATCTTGGTGGTACATCAGCTCAGTGCGTCTCCCTCCAAATAAACTTCTCCAAGGCCTTTTGTGGCAAAAACTGGAAATACTTTTTTTTTTTTTTTTTCCTTGTCTATAAAGCGCATGAACATCATGCTGGTAAGGTGATGCCCTGCTGCCAGACCAGAGACTGTCCCTGCCCCAAGGCAGGGTCCCTGACTGTACACACAGCTACCAGTCATGGGCATAGAATTAGTCTATATTTTTAGTTCATGGGTAATTCTCAATGGTAGCTGGGTCTATTAAACTTGATTCAGATGTGACAGCTTAAATTGTAAACAGCTGTGAGGAGTTTCATATTTAATTACCATATTTAAGTTTTTGCCATAAAGCGTTTGCACTTCCATCAAAGATGTAAATAGCTGCGACATTCAAATGAGCTCTTCTGCTTTGCAAGGCTTAATTGGCACCGATAGGTTTGCTGGGTCTCCTCGCCCCTCCTGTGCAGGACTGCCTGGCTTTTGGGGGACGCCTGCTACCCCCCACGTCTCCATCCTCCGAGCTACCAGGGGCTGCGGGTTATGGACCCATATCTGGGTTTGTTTACTTTGCAACTTCGTAAAACAAACTCGTGCCTCAAGGCTCCTGCAAGGCGCCAGCCTTGCAGTGTTACTCGTTATCTCCTTGCACTTAAACTGCTTGTGAGCTCTGCCTTCTCCTAATGAAACTGGCATTTATGTCACTATTTATACATCTCCAGCAACTCAGGCTATTTAAGGCGGTGAGTTTTTTTCATGTTGCTCAACCTCTCAGCTTGGGGAGGAACAGAGGGACTGAAGGGGAAGGTGTCCCTGCTCCTGCTGTGGCCCTGGCTGGTGGTCTAAGCCAGTGAGACCTCAGCTTAACTCAGGGGAGACCCTGGGATCTCTCTTGTCCCTCTCCCCGTTGGAGAGAGCTGCATATCCGTGGTGTTTTACCCTGTTGCCTGTTCTTGGAGCATCCTTGTGCACGCAGTTGTGCGCGGTGCCGGGGAGGGACGGACTGCAGCTCTGCGCATCCCTCCGCAGCACTGGTGTGGCTGACAGCGGTGTGGTCCAGGGCTCGGCCCAAGCGCTGATTCCCTTTGAGATGTTGGTCGTTCTGGTGGGGGATGCTCTGCGGTGGGTGCAGCCCAGCCCAGCCCTGGAGCAGGGACCCACATCCCTCAGGGAGCTGCAAGGACAAGCCTGGGGCCGTGCAGCACTTGCACTTGTTTAGATCATGCTTAGGTGCAGGGTGCAGGAAGAGTTGCCTGTGCCCCGTGGTCAGGAGTAGCTCTTCTCGCCCCATCCGTCAGCACAATGGCTGTGATAACCGTGTCCCTGCCTCCTCCGTCATCCCATTACACCTAAAGACTTGTCTACAACAAGCTGCGTGTCCTACATGGAGCAAGTCTCTGCTTCCATCAATATTTGATCACGCCTCCCCAGCCAGGCGGGGAGCCTGCAGAGTGGAGGACTGGTTGGGTCCAGGTTAATATGAATCTGCAAAGCAAAAGCTCCAAATTATTTAAATCTACATGAGAACCCGTCGATTAACGTGCTGCCTCACCGCTGTCTTTCCAGGCACAAGCAGTCACCCTCACCGTAGCCCAGGCCTTCAAAATCGCATTTGAGTTCTGGCAAGCAGCTAAGGAAGGTAAGTTTGTTTTTTTTTCCACTCTTCCCACTCTTCACGTGGAAGTTCAAGGGATAACTGAGGTTTTTCCAGCTTTCAAGTGCCTTTTCCCCTTGCCCTCCAAATTTCCAGGCTGCTGTTAAGGTTGGTGTGATTTAAAGCATCTTCCAAGTTTTTCTCGACAGCCTTGTCAACCCAGCCAAATTTTGGCTGCGCTCCTTTCTTGCAGGTGGGGTGTGAAGGAACCGGTGCTTGTCTGTGGTACCTCAGAGCCCTGCCACTGTTGGGATTTTTGCTTTCACCTTCCATGAGATTATAAAACACACCCAGAGCCTGGGCTGCTATGGGCAGAGGAGACCTGGTGGCTTGTCCTAGCTGTCCCCCCTGTCCTTCCTCCCTAAAAGCTTGTGGGGAGGTGTTCTGCAGGCAGTGACGGGGTCTCCTCCTTTTGCAGAGAAGGAGAAGCGTGAAAGGTCCCTCTTGGAAGGAGAAGGGACAAGCAGCCCCAGCTCGGAAGCCCCTGCCCACCCTGACGCACGTAAGTCACCAACAGCAGAGCTTTGCTTTGGGCTCGGGGATGGGGAAAATGAGGTCTGCGGGGTTTTCCCTGAACAGGGCAGGCTCCTGGAAGGGCTTTGAAGACCAGCAAAGGACAAACATTTTTGTCGTAGCGAAGATGTTGCCCTTGGCAGAGCACTTGGGACGCAGTGGCTGCCTGCCAAGTCCTTCCATCTCCCCCTTGAATATCTCGTGCAGCCCCTCATGCACAGCTGCTGCCACCCCAAATCTGTTTACTTCTGCCCCAGGCAAATTGGCCGTAATGTCCTTATGAGCTTAGCATGGACCCCCATGTCCCAAGTTTGATTTCGTGTTTGTCTTGGGCCTGAAATGCTTGCTATCCCATTGGCTGATGAAGGAGATGGACATCCAGGTACCACTCTGCCTCCAGCTCCCCTAAGGAAGGAGAGGTGGATGAAAATAAAACAATTAAATAGTAAACCCCCTCATACCCCCTCAGTGCCTGGCCATGGTTCCTCTGCTGCCTCTGAAACGCAAAACACAGAGCCAGGGAGAAGTGGGACAAAAGGCTAATCTCTCTTCCATGCTGGCCGTGGAGATAAGAGGATTTGGCACAGAGGAAAATAGCATTAAACTGGGCTTCCTTCCAGGCTGGCACATCTCGTTTCTTCATGTGAAGGCCCAGGGCTGGAGGAATCTGTCACAAACGGTGGCACATTGGGATAAATGAGGCCCGGGGCTGCCACAGGTGCAGAAATGGGCTCTGGCGTCCTCCTGAGGGATGCTCCGCAGCTGAGGTGCTTCCACATCCACCCTTAGTGCAGGGTGGGTAATAGGGAGGATTTGAGCTTCCCTGAAACAACCCAGTCTGCGGTGTACCGGCAGCCCCCAAGCTACAAACTGTTCTTCACCCAATGCAGGATTTGCCCTTAGTCCTATAAAATAACGATGCCTCTTTGTAAGATGCTGAATTGGTGCCGTGGGCTGAGCTGAGGACATGGCCCAGGGTCTGTTCCCACCCTGGACTGTGAAGCTCTGGGGTTGGGGTGTCCTGGGTGGGATGTGTCAGCTTTGCCTGGGGCTGATCCTGACTCATCCTGAACGTGAGCAGGTACCCAGGAGCCTCCCCTGATGGCTGCTGGAGGGACAAGCCGGCCGATCCTCCCCGCATCCCTCTCGAGAGGGTCTCAGGTGCCTGATCTGAGCATCACAAATTACTCAGGCTGAAACCACAGCCCCTGCTGGGGTGAATGCAGCTCCTCCGTGCTAAAATTTGGGGCCATCCTGAAGGAATTTGATGCAACCCTTTGATTCCCCTGTTCAGGGGAAACGATTACTGCAAAAAAGCTTGGTTTCACGTCATCTCTGTTTTCCCCTACCCTGCCTCATTCCCTCTATGCTCTGTTCACAGCAGCAGCCACGGGGAACTTGCTGGATTTAGAAGATCCTGCCAAATCACCCCTGACCAGCAGTGCAAACTCCCCACGCTTAGATAACAGCATGTTTGGGCCCAGCTCCTCTGTAAATAACAATGTGGTGTGGGTAAGTGAGTGCCTGGGGCACCGTGGCATCTGCCTCCATTTCGTGTGCTCCAGGTCCCATCACAGGGTTTTTTCTGGGATAAACCCTCCCTGGGAGCGCTGGGGTGGCTGAGCTGTTCAGGCAGGGTTTCAGAGATGCCCGAGCAAGCTGGGTTTCAGCGTCCTCCCTCCTTGAAATGATTGATTAGTGTTTGAGTACCTACTGCCTTTTTTAGATTCTGTAAATAAATGGATGAGATTGCGAGGCACTCTGAGAAATGCCGCTGTCAAATAATTGAATATTACTTATTCTTGAGCAGCATTTCTCAGTGGTTTGTCACTTAATTGAGAGACCACCTAACTGCTCTGTTCAGGGGAAAAAATCATTATGTCCATGGCTTTTGTTTACCGTTCACTAAAACCAGGTTATATTTATGTTCATTATGACTCTTTATTTTTCCCTTGTTCTTGTTTGCGGCTATATCTGGCTTGTATGAGCATGGATGGCTTCTCTAAAATGTCCTCAGTCATCTGGCTTAATTGTTTCATGGACCACTATTACAAAAATAACGACCCAGCCCCTGTGCCTGGGTGTGCATCTGTCAGGGAGCTCCGCCATGCCCAGGTGCTCTATCACCAACCGGCCTGGGGCTGGTCTTTGAAGCCCCACTTGACCTGGGACCTTGTCCCTGCTACGTGCCCTCTCTGGAAACACGTCGTCTGCTGAATTTTGGAGAATTGAATGATAAAGGCCTTTGCCTGGAGCCTGCTTCTTGAGTCTGCTGGGTCTGAGCCTGAGGCTTTTCAGGTTAAGCCTGAAGATCAACTCTAAGTCATATAAAATCCTGGAGGTTTATCAGCGGTCTCCAATCCCTCCCTTCTTGCAGAGTTTTCATACTTTACGTACTGCATTAAGTCTGTAAGTGCATCACACGGAGCCCTCGCGCAGAGCCCATCTTCCTGCATGGGAAACCTTTCTCCCTCAAGCAACTAAAATCCTTTCCCTGGGAAACCTTAAGAGCAGATCAGAGATCAAGGATCCCAGAGCTGCTTTCAAGCAGCGCAGCTCCCCCCTGCGCTGGTGCAGAGTTGCTTTCCTGATCCAGAAGAGCCCCGAGGGATGCTTGGAGCATCTTGGCGAGCTCTGGCCGGGTCCCTCCTCTTAGCAGAAACTGGCTGCACGTGCCAGTTGCATGCTGAGAGCTGGAACAGCCGAGGGCTGTGGTTAACCCCAGAGGGGGATGCGGTCCAGCTGATGGGCCAGATCCAGCCCATGTAGGCAGCGGAGCAGAATTAGCCTGGTTTGGACATGGTGGGAAAGGGCCAAGCCCCTGCCCCAGCCCTGGGCTGCGAGGGGAGCGCAGCATCCCCCACCCGAGCCCTGGGATCTGCTCTGAGGAAGCCTGGACCACCAGAGTTACACCTCTTGGCCTGGGGCTTGTGCAGAGAGTGAGGTAAAACCTGCCCGAGGAGGCAGGTTGCCGAGAGGAGTGTTGCTTTAGGTGCTCACAAGTCAATACGTATGTATTTTTTTGTCTGCCATGCTCGAGTGCAGAGCCAGATCTCTAAATACACTTTTGTGCGTTCTCTTAGCAACTGCTTCTCTCTCTTTTTATCTCTTTAACAAAGGAAATGGATGATGGTCTCGACGAGGCATTTTCAAGGTAATTCTAATAACTCCCTTTGCAAGTTCACACCACCAGGGACCAGCCCGGGAGACTTGAGTAGTGACTGGCTTTTAATAATGCTTCTAATCTAATCAGCCGCCATGATCTGACCTAGGCAGCTGCCCCATCAGTGCCTCAGCTGTTAATTGAAAGATAGGCTTTGAGGCTGGCTGATAAGCCAAATATTTTGACAACCTTTTAAGGATGGAGAGAGGCTGTATGTGATAGGGAATTTAATTCCCCAAGCAGTTGGCGTGTCTGCTCCCACTTGCTGGGGCGGTTTGAGGCTGCCTGTTTCCAGCCCCTGTGCTAGCTGTGGCAGTGCTGGTCCCAGCTTCTGGCACGGGGGACTTTACCCTTCCTAGCCCCTCTGTGAGGTTCAGACTAACCCTGGGACTTCGTTCCCATCTGTCCCCAAACCAGCAGCAGCTGCTGAGGGCAGCCTCCCTGCTCCACCAGTCCTTGCTGCAGCGTGGTTGCATCAGGACGACTCTGATGCACCAATTTTGAATTCATGCACCTGAGCACATTCAGGGTTTGTTGCCGTAGCTTCATGGGGCTTAGTTCGCTTTCCAATCCAAATTAAGAGCTTCCCTGCACATGCATGCCGAGCAATCCAGCAATGTTAAGCAAATCCGTTTTCTTTCAGGCTAATTTTCCTGTCTGTCCTCGTGCAGGCAGGCCCCTGCGGGGTGATGGGGATGCTTTAGTTTATGTGGGTCCCATCCTCCAGATCAGTGCGTGAAGCCACCCGGCCGCCGTTGGGGCAGCGTGAGCTGTGGAGGGCCCAGTTTGGGAAAAATGCTGCCTTGGGTGCAGATGCTACAGACAGCAGCGAGATGCCAGGCCTCCTGCTCCGGCTGGGAGGTGCTGAAAGACAGAGTCGGGCAGTATCAGGGCTGAGCCCAATGCTGTCACCTCCCCGAGAGCCGCTTGCCTCTGCCGGGGTTTGCAGCAGTGCAAAAACTACACGCTCAGCCCCAAGGAAACAGACCTTTGTGTCTTGTTTGGCTCTCGGGAACAATTTACAGCTTCCACTTCCACGGCAGCCCTGTCCCAAGTCGTGTTTGATAAAGGGGCTGCTTGAATTTATGTCTTAATGTCGTCCATTTTCCTCACCTCTGTTCTTTGCCCTACTTAATTAAGCAGATGATGTTGGTTGCGGTCTTTTGTTTTGCATTGCCGGATGCCAAGCTGTCACATCACCCTTGGCCTTCTGGTGACTCAGTATTTGGACTGCTCATCCACTGAGGTGGATGCTTCTGAAAGCGTTCCTGCCACAACATCATCACTGGACATTTTTCTTCTTTATTTAAAAACGTGCATGTGGCTAGTTTAATCTGAGGCTTATTCGACACCATGCCTCCCCTGGACAAAACACTAAATATTTGAGTTAACCTTTGGCCCTGGGAGAATTGATGCTGCAGTGTTACATTTTCACAGAGGTATTTAATAACACAACAATAAACTGGGGCGTGTTAGGTTTTGCAAAACATCTGGGATGTGCTGAGATGAAGACCTCTTAAAGCTGATCCTGTGGGCTAGTAAACATCATCTGAGTCCGGCTGTGTCTTAACCCAAAGAGTTAAATGCTTGGGCCAGGGAGCGCAGGCAGCAAGCTGCAGCACACGCTGCTGCTGCTGCTGCTGCTGCTGCTGCTGCTGCTGCTGCGTGTCCAGACACACCACCATGGAAATTGAGTCATTGCAATGAGGCTGCTTCTTTGGTCAGCAGAGCCTTTACGCTGAGATAAGATCCCAGCTAAGGATGCACCCGCCAGCAATAGCTTGAGGGAGGAAAACGGCACCGTTCTGCCAGACCATTAATACATGGGATGTCCAGACTGCAAATTCCCTGGATGCCTGTAGGGGAAATGTTAGTATAAAGCAGCAACAAAGCTGCAACAAACTTGAGAGAGCTGCAAATGTTCTGTGCCAGCTCTCCCCTTAGTAAATTATTTCATTCCATTGGAGGATTTTGAAACGTGGAACTGCAGCTAGGGTTCAGCATTATGGATGCATCAAGCATCCAGGCTATAAACTGCACGGATTTGTGTTCTGACTTCCTGTTTTTCTCCCCTCTTAGACTGGCTCAGTCGAGAACAAACCCTCACGTCCTTGAAACAGGACTGACGGCTCAAGACATCCAGAGTGCAGAAACGCTCTCACCTGTAGACTGGAACAAAATAGATTCCAACACAGGTGAGAAAGATGACCTGTTCATGTTTTGAGGTCAAATGCACCCAAGAGCTGACAAAAGAAAGAACACTAAAAGTCTATGGACTGAATCGCGCTGTTCTGGGTGCTGTACACAAGGGACTCTTCTGAGGGCTCTTCACCAAGTCAGATGATGTTACGGCACAGCTTAGACCAAAGCTTTAGAAATCTAATGCAGATTTTTGTACCTTGCTTTTATCTAAACCACAAGATGCTCTTGAACATATTTATTCATAGCCGTCACAGTTTACATATATTATTGGAAGGTGTGTAGAGCATCTACAGTATTATGTGGCAATATACCATGGAAGAACCTTCAGCAGTGCCTGTTTCTCTCTGAAAAAAAGACTATGCAACACCAAAGTCTCTCTGTATATACTTTTCTAGACAAAGGTCTGCAGATGCAAACGCAATTGCAAGCACAACTGTTACTAATCCACTGTTCCTTGAACAACACATCACCTGCCTAGGCAGAGGGGAGGAGATTTGCAGCAGCTGCTAACAGTGTTAAAATCAAAGAGGTAGCAGAGATCTTGCTTTTGTTGTGAATGTCTGATATTCTTAGAGTTGTCAATCACCCCTATGGATTCTGGCTGTTTCTTCGCCAGCTTTGTATGGGAATTGACACTTTTATACCCAAAGACTCTATGAAGTTTTGCACTTTAAAACTTGAACTGAAAGCAGTGGTCCTAATTGTCAAGGTAAGCAGTGCCTGTAACTTCTTGTCAGAAGCTATTTACCCAAAAAAACCCCAACCCTGCAATGCTGCACATCTGTTTCAAAACTGACTACTCGCGTGCACCGTTTCTGATGTGACTCAAAATACTAAGGCTCCGTTGCACTGTTGGCTTTAAAAGCAAAACCACCAGGGAGTAACAATCTGTTCTGCTAAAGCGTGTTGAAAGTTGCAGGTTGGGTGAACCCAGTAGCACAATAGATCTGTGATCTTAGCTCTGCTAAGTGGACTTGGCTGTGCATGCCTTTTTACTGTCTCAAAACCATTTGGTTGTTGCTCACTCAATAGACTCAAAAGGAATTGGATTAGGCAACACCAATACTGGGATGTTCAATTAGCGAGATGTGCCCCTTTCAGCAGGACTCCGATCCTCTTCCCCCTACTCCAGACAGCCACATCTCTGGTGAGGTTTGGGAAGCTCTCTTCATCTGCTCCTGGAATTGAAAATAAGTAATGGAGGTATAAAGCTTACGCTAATTAAAAGATGAAGTTTAATGATCCTAAATAGTTGCGCTGACCGTTTGCAGTGTTTGTGGCCTTATGTGAAGTATACTAATCTGTTTTATAGATTTGTAACTTGGTTTTGAAACACTAATTCATTCCCCAGATAGCTCTTTATAACTCTCTTAAAACTGCTTGCAGGAAAAAAAAATAAAAAAGAAAAACCCCTTTGTCAGCTCTAAGAATTTATTAGGAAACAGCTGAGTGACTCTCACTTAGATTTGGGTTTTTTTTTCCCCTAAGTGTAACTGTGATAAGGTATTGAGGACTTGTGAAGCTGACTCATCATGTCTCTTAATAAAATGTGTGCTCTGTTTATCCTGCAAAATTGTATTTAAAGCAATTTTACATCTTGAAACTACTGTGCCTGTGACTTACTTGATCTTATGTGTAGCATCAGTCTCTCACAACTGAAGGAATTATTCAAAGTCTGTCTGTGCTACAGAGGCACACGGTAGAGACATGAACCTGTCGCGTAAGTGATGCCAAAACTGTGCAGAAGTGGTTGTAGTAAGCGCCTTGTCCTGACCGTGAGGAGTGGTGATCTTCCTAGGAAAGAGCCTGGGCTGTAGGAATGGACTGTGAGGGTTTCTCTGTACATTGATCTTTCTCCTTTTCTAGAGACTCTAGGAGCATATACTGAAATGCACAATACTATATATGTATGTATATAGTTTTTTAAGAAAACCTTAATGCTGTAAAGAGTATCTGTACTGAGGAAAATAAAAGTTCTACCATTTTTTGGAGTGTCTGTGCTGGGTGACTTTATTTTTACCATGGTCCTTTTAATGTGTAGAAGCCTTTATATTTCTAACTGGTTGAATTCTTCATCTCTCTTGATGCAGAGCAGTAGGTGATGGGAAGCATCCATGGGAGGTTTCTGTCCCTTGGAAGGCTGTTCCCAGGGCCATCCAGGTGGGAAGATGGCTGCAGTTAGACACTAGTCCGTGGTGCTGCCTCAAGGAAACGCTTATGGGACTGGATGCGGCCACGCAGGATGCACAGAGGATGCGCAACGGCCGCCTTCCCTCTTGCGCAGGGCCGGGAGGTGACCGTCACAGCCAGCTCAGTAAACCTGTCCCTGCCTGAGCCCCTGCGTCGCCCTCCAGGTAAGGGTGTGACAGCGGATGAGAAGAGGGAGGTCGGTGCTAGGTTGGTGCTTCAGGCTCGTCTGCAGATAAAACGTGATGCTGGTAACATCAAAAAACAAAATCTCTTAATTGATAGAGAATTCAGAGTTGCTGTGTGAAATGCTTCTCCCTTGGGGGGAGTTTAATTTGTACAGCTGCATTTTAAATACAAACAGCCCAGAGAGCCCGGCACAGCCCAGAGAGCCCGGCACAGCCCTGTGTACTCAGCCTCCCCCTGCAATTCCTGCCTTTGCTGGCTGCGACCGTGGAGCGACTGGGCTCCCGCAGCTCCTGGCTAATCACGCTGCTAACACTCGTCTGGGAAGCAGACAGAGAAATTCATTTGGGGATGCTGACAAAAAGATTTAGCCTGCGTGTACCACCACGCTGCCTTTGGGGTATTGGAGCTGGGCTGCAGGCAGAGGAAAGGGGCTTTGCAGAGATGCCTCTCTTCCCACAGTGTTAGACTTACAAACAAAAAAAAATGCAATAAAAGTTCATTTTTCTGTTTAAATTGCCTGTTCCAGTGTGAGGAGATGTCCCAGATTATGAGTACTGAGTACCGGCAGTCTGTGCCTTCATGCATAACTGATGGCAATGCTGGGGAACAAATTGATCTTTCAGTTTTGATGTGACCTTTTTTTAAGTGCCAGTTAAGAAACTTTCAGCATCAGTTTCCTTCACCTGCGATGGCTGCATGCCTGGCAGGGAGGGAGGAAGGGGTTCACCGTGGTGAGACGTGGCTATGTCACAAAAAGGCAGCCACCTGCTCGGGGAAGCTGCAGCATCTTCTGTGCGCCGGTGGCTCTGCTCACCCCAGACCCGCGTTTCTCTGGCGGGACGTGGAGCGACTTCGCTGCCTGTTTTCCTCCCTTTGAGCAGCTGCAGCAGCAGAGGTGGTGGCGTGGGCTGTGGTTGTGCTGTGAAATGGTGGCTCGTCACCCTGCATTGGCATGGGGTGTATACAGGATGTAATTACTCCATCCATCCATCCTATGGATGGTAGCCAGCATGGGTGAGGAAGCTAACTCGGAGCCCATCTTCAATCTCCCTCTCAAAATCACCTGCTAAAGAAACAAAACCTGCAGCTAGCACAAGCCATGTGGTTCAGAGCTAATTTCTTTAACTGCTGGTGCTGTAACTCGTTAAACTCATTTAATGCATCCCCCAAAACTGCAACAACAAACCCAGCTTGTTGCTGCCACGTTACAGGCTGGATTTCCATGTAGACATTAAGTTTATCGAGTGTTGCTGTTTCCTCTCTGCTCAACGAGTGCTCTTGAGTGATGGTCAGTTGTGTTACGTGAGTCAAGGCCAAATCCAGCTCTGAGGTTACAAACCGGCTGACTCAGGGAAGCGCTGAGCTGTTAAGGACAACTGCGTGCAGTGCGGCAGGTACTGAGCTCTGAACTTCTCTCTCCTTGGAACACCAAGAGAGTTTGTAAACTTGTGCCAAGCTTGAGCGAGAGCTGAAGGGCTGTCGTTACCCAGATCATTCTTTTTTAAAGTACAAATAAAGAGAGCAACATATCATCTGAACACCTGAATGCAGTATTACGGTTTTTATAGCCAGCCCCGGGGTGCCGGGAGCTGTGGGCTGCTCTGCAAGGCTTTCTGTGCTCGGAAGCAAGAAGAAATAACTGTCCTCGTGGAGAAGCACAAATGCATTTTGGCTTGGGATGGAGGGGGGACTGGGTGGGAATGGGGGGGGTGTTGGTTGAGCACTGCTCTCCTCTGCCCTAACATGTCAGCATTGCGTGACGGCTGTCTGCAACAGCAACAGCAAACTGCCAGACCCCGATAAGATTTGTCCCTGTCAAAGCCAAGGGGAGTTGAACCAGAAAAAACACTGGGCAAAGGCGGTATTTGCTGAAAGCCTCGCCGCCAGCCTTGCTGGGACGCGGGGCAGGGGCTTGCTCAAGAGGAGCTCACTGTGGGTCAGCAAACGGCGCTGAAGAGGTATTTTGCAAGCGTGTCTTTGCCTTTGCTTTTGAAATTCTTCCAGGGTTTGCAGCACTTAATGGCAGGAGACGATATTGCAGCGGGAGACCGGAGCAGTGATGCAGTGTTAGCAAATGGCTTTTGTCAAAGTTTCCATCGTAGGGAGCTGCGTGCCAACGCGGCTGCCCTCGGTCCGTGCGAACGAGGGGTGTGTGGTTCTTCTGCCAAATGTGGGAAAATATATCCTCCTGAAAAAGCAGTAATTTTAATGCCGAAAATCCATAAAGTTGTCAAAAAGTTAACTTTTTTACTCCCCCCTTCAGAGGAAATCCTGCTGACTGTCTGGTCCAGCTTTCCCTGAAACCCACGCCCAAGATTCATCAAGTCAGTGGTAACTTGGGGTTGACGGTGCCCGTGTTGTGCCCCTGCTCTGTTGCAAGATAAAATCTCCCAGAGCGGCTCCTTCTGCAGCAGCAGCACAAGCCCTGTCGGACACCTGGAGCCAAGCAAGCTGCAACGTGAGCTTGGGAGGACCCAGAAGCTTTCCCCATCCGCAGCACGGAGGGGCCATGGGAGCCCACACCAGTGGCCGCAGGGCCAGAAGCTGATGAAATTACCTGGTGCAAACGAGAAGCGAGGGAGCGGGGCCTCTGCTGCCAGGCCTGGGCTTGAAAGTCCTTTTAGCAGCAAGCCAGCATCTGACTGCGAGCAATTTATCAGGAGTGAGTGGATACCGCTTATGACAGAGGGAGTCTTAATATTGCATTACTTCATTTATTTAGCACCTCTGCTCTAATGCCCAGGGGAAGGATAATGGGAAAGAGTGTTGTGAGTTGCTGGGGGTTGGTTGTTATTTTTCTTCCCTGCTAAAAGCAAACATCTCCAGCTGGTTCTTGGCTCAGAGAAGAAATATTGGCTTTACAAAAAGAAGGGATGTCAAGTCATTAAAAGCTGCAGGAAGTGGAAGTCTTCTGAGATGGGAGTGGAAATGGGGCCAGAGAGCTGGAGCCAGGAGGCAGATGTAAGACTGGAGGCAGTTGCACAATGAATGTGCAGGTAGAAGGTAATTAGTAACCAAGTGCTGGTTAATTTTACTGCCACCGGCATCTCACGCCGGACACGCACTTAGTCTCTTCTCTGCTGGGCTCTGATCTTTGTCAGCAGCTATTGCTTCTCGCTCCCAGCTCCACAGCAGCTCCCAGCGAGGCAGCTCTCTTGGCCGAGCAAAGCCAAAGGGACCCTCTGCTCTGCCCGGAAAGCGGATTAGCACTCTGCTATCGGGGCCACGCGCCGCCGTCAGCCGGTGCTGGCCCGCAGCCAGGCGCCTCGGAGCAGGGAGCCGGAGCCCAGGGCTCTCCATCCCACCCAGCACCCGGCTGGCACCGTTCACCTTTGGCAGCGCCAAGTGTCTCCCAGGGCATTAACCTGCCGGAAAGCTGTTGGCCTCGGCTGTGAGCAGAGATTGAGCGCTCGTTCCTTACTCCCAGTGGTGCGGTCAGGGGGGCTCTTTGGAGGACGTTGGGAGCTGCAGGAGCCGGGTCGTGCCAGCAAACCCAGCGTGGGAGCACTGGGGAAAGCGGTGCCGGCTGTGCTCACAGGCAGGGACCGTGCCACCTTCCCGCCCTCCTCTTCACTTTTCCTTCCAGGAGCCAGGCGTGATTATCACCAACGTCACTGCTCCCACGTCAGGGCCACGGGGTCGCTTCTCTTCCTGCGAAAGAAAATATCAGGAGAGGCAGGTTGTGAAACGTCAACCCCATCAAGTTTTGGCTCTAAAATCCCTGCTGACTCCTGTGATTTATCACTCACCCAGCTGCTACTTGCAGCTTGGAAAAGATAAGCGAGTGGGGGAAAAATATAGATTTTTAAAAACTTGGCTTTAAAGCCCACAGACTCGGGCCAAGACTCCTGTCCTGGCCAAGGTAACGGGGTAGGAATAACACTACCGGTCATGGCTGAAATACAACAGCCATCTGCTTCAGGCTGCGGTACGAGAGGGTAATTCTGCTGCCTTCTCCTCCCTGATACGTGTCTTTTGAACGATGACGTGAGAAAAAACACTATTTAGATACCAAAAACCCTGCTGCCTTCCTTGGCTTTCAATTTATTGCCCAGGCACCTTGTTTGCCCCAAACTTTTGCCATCGCATTTTCCGTTTTGGGCAAGCAGAAGCAAACATGTGCCCAGGACATCACCAAGCTGTCGTCTCTCCGGGCAGATGGGGTGATGCCCAGAGGATTCTTCTTCCCCTCCTTTCAAGCCAGCTGCTCTGCAAACTCTGCTCCAGATCACTCACTTTCTGCCTCCAAGGGTTTTCTTCACCTTTCCAGCCACTGCCATCAGCAATTTCTTCCCCGGCAAAAACTCCAGCCTCCATGCAAGAGTTTTGCCAACACTCTTGCTGCAAACCACAGTGGCAGTTTCTGTCTCGGCTGTTAATAATCCCATGGATGGTAACAACACTCCAGGCAAAGTTTTTGCTTAAAAGCCTTGATGAGGATACTTTTCAGGGAGTTATTTGGCTTGTACCTTTGTGTTTCCATCTCCCTACCCAAATCTTGTTGTAACAGCCCCCAAACTTGCTGCTTGTCAGGTCTTGTTTTAGCTACAACCCTCCTCCCTTCCCCTGCTTGGCAGCATGAATTTTAATGTGACATCCCAGCACCAGGCCTGTCGCTTGGCTATTGCCTGTATCACACACCCATACGTATGAGCCCCAGGTCTAATTAATGTAATAAAATGTGTAAAAGTACTAAATCTCCTCAGACGTGGCAATTTTATCACTTCTATGTACTGTCACAGCACAAGTAAAACTGACAGTAAAGAATAAAACAGTTATGTCTCTGGCATTTTTTATTACTTTTAATATGCTACCTTTTTTTGTTACTGGAAATTTAAATTATAATGCTATGCTTCACTTAAAAAAAAGAAAGTATCCATAGCAACAGGAACATCTAAATTATTACAGGCTGATCACTTCTCTCCTAGAGTCACATCACATGCCTTTCAAAGACAGTCCCAGAGGTGCAGGATTTTAATAGAATTTTTTTCTTTAACCTTTTTTGCAAATAAACAACTGTATACACAGCACTTTCTCCATCAATATGCTGCCTACAGAAAGATCTAAACCTAGGAACTGCCAGCATGCTTCATTACTCAGAGAGGGAGGGTTTCAAGCTTCCTCTTACAATCCTTACTTCATACGAGTCTGTCTCATCTGTCGGTGTCTTCTGGTTATCCCGTGTGAAACTGGAGAATTTCCATCAAGTTCAGCTGATGTGAATTCTGTCTGGAGTGAGGGGAAAGGGAAGGGGAAGACCACTGAGCCTGCAGCATCGGGAACCTGCTTGTTAGATTACAAGCTGTAGTCAGCCTTATTTGTATTGTATTCTTTCAAAATTCCTAGTTGTCACCCCCAGAAAACAACTTCAGCAGCTGCTCAACATTTAAAAGGCTATCGGTGGGAAAACACCCAGCTATTTTTCAGCCACCATCCCCACATCTGAGCCTCCTCGGTGTCTTTTGGTCCAAAGCAGTTATAGCTTTCCACTTTTGAAAAATTCCTTCACCTTAATAATGAAAAAAGCCCTACCAATACACACACAGAGAGCTGTCAAATGTAAGAAACAAACATGCTGGAAGAAATAGAAATACTTTTTTTTTCCTCCAATCTCAATTGCAGGAATCCTGTGCATCATCTGGATCAATAGTAGGTCGAAACTGCTCAGCCAGAAAGATTTTATTTATAAAAAAGCAGCAACTGATAGCCTTCCTCTAAGCTCATGTATTATTATGTTATAACTGAAATTATGGTAGTAAACCATGTTTACAGGCTCTCTTGGAAAGCTCAGGTTAAGAACAAAGGCTTAATAAATGTACTTGTACATAGTAACAACATCTTAAACGAAATCTGCATGTATCTGAGATCTTATAATGAGCAGTAATAGCAGAGATTTTCTTTCCATGTCCTTTGTTTCCCACTGCCATGTGGTACGTTCCTGGGTCATCATTTCCTGCATTTTCCCCCAGAGGTGGCTGCAATTCAAGGAGGATATATTTGCAGAGCAGAACATGGAAATTACAGTGAAATGAGGCAGTCTTTAAAAATATAAAATATTACTTATCACTTAACCTTTGTAGAATAAAAGCTGATGTGCAGACAAGGGGTTGGCGTTCACCGAGGCCAGCCCAAAGCAAAAACATTAAAAACCAAGAAAGTGTGTCAGAGTTCTTTGGCTGGTTTGATTTGTTTGTAAGGAGGGGTCAGGGAAGCTCCGCATCCACGGAAAAAGAGGGGCTTCCAAGGAGGGAGCTTGCAGGTTTTGAATATGGTTGTCATCCGGGGTGATGCCAGGAAAACGCTGTTACAGGAACCGGGTGTGTTGTCTGTCAGTGACTTTCAGATCAACTTGGTTTCATATGCGAGTTAAAAAAAAGTCAGAGTGAGAGGAGGTGGGTGGTTAAAGAGGACTGAGAATGATGCAAAAAATCTGTCGAACCTGCAGATCCGGCTCACATTGGAAAATCACCCTCTTTATGGCTCCCGTGAAATCACCTTTTAATAAAGAGTCTATAACAGGAACCTATAATTTTGTGGTTGATGCATGAGCCAGAAGACAATCCAGTTCCCTCTCGCACAGCTTTATTAAAGCCATGGGTCCAGCCGGAGACAGAAATATTTACTTTGTGTTGAGCACACAAGATCATACAGAAATACTAGGCGCTGACCTTTGATACCAGGCAGCAAATTAAAGCTGTCATTCCCCAGTCCACCTCCCTCCCAGCTGCACCACATCAGGTCTAGCAGGAAGGGTTCCCTAATCCGTAGGTGGAGCTCTTTGACTCACAGCTTCCCTGAATCCACCCTCTCGCCTCTTTAAGTAATTAAATAAATCCCAGAAGCCACGGCCCCGGTTATTTGGGAGTATTTGTCATCCAGTGGTATGTCTGTGGGCAGGGAGGTGGGTCTGTGCTGCTCTACTTGGGATTTGCTTCTTAAATCGGGCCAGATTTGATCCTCAACATTTACATTGGAGGCTTTGATGCATCTGTGGTCTGGGGCTGGGCAGTGGGTCAGAGCTAATCAGCAAAATGTGATTGTGTGTGTCTGAAAACAGTTGGTGCTGGGAGGGCAAGACCTTTGCTTTTAAGGGTGACAAGAGGGTGGACCTTGGTGGTTAAAACATTGTGATCCAGCAGGTGGATGGTGTTGTATGAGTTGAGACTAAATTCTGTGGGAAGACTGCCAGTATCTGGGTTACTTGCTCCTTCATGGTCTCCCATTTATTTATTGAGCTGACCTGGCTCAAGTCTGTTGAATGTGATGGGAGAATGGGAAAAGCCTCTGGTGAATTTATTTAAAGACTTCAGACAGGTACGAGCATACAAGTTATTTTACAACTACTATGACAGGAGAAACTTGGCTGGCACGCTGGTTGTATTTCGTAGGTGCTTCCCCCTGCCCTTGATGCTATGTGCCTTTCCAGTTCTGCTTTTTATGTCCTTAAAATGAGAGCATGGTCTCTCGAGGCCAGGGTAAGACAGAGCCAGCACAGGCTGGAGCAGATCTTTTCAGTTATGAGTGTTCCCTTGGCTCGTTAACCAGATTGCATAAGGAGGTGCAATACTGCTGAGCATAAAATTACATCTCTTTATTCCCTACCTGACACAGCAGATGAGAGAGACAGCTGCAAACAAGTTTAAAAGTATTGCTTCCTCAGAGCAAAATTCAGGAGATGAGACATTTGGGTTTCATCTGGCTAACCGAAAGCCCACAGGGAGCTCCAGGTGCTACTGCCTGTGACTGCCATGGCCGTGTGATATCGGCCCCGGGCTGGCCCAGAGCACTGCAGAGCTTTTGAGGGCACCCACCCGTGCGTTTTGCAACAAGCTGTGATTTATGGGATGCCTGTGGAGTGGCTGGTCTCTTTGTGATAACGAAGGAGAGTGTGATGTGTCTTCTCTTGAGAGCAGGGAACAAACTCTTCCAACACTGGAGATCCTTTGTATGTCCCCACACCACCTCTGCATCCTGGCTGACAATATGATCCCACTTGTCATCCCCTCTCTGGACCACGATCAGCAGATCAGGTCTGATGGCTGCAAGCTGATCTCCTCATTTTGCTTGGAGGGAGTGCAGGTGTGGTCCTGCCCTTGTATTGTCAACACTTCCCCCCTTATGCTGCTCCTGCCAGCTTTAGTTAAGTGTTACTGAATCGGTCTCTTCTGAGTGATTGACTCGCTCTCAAACGCGTGGTATGAACCACACGCTGAGCCAGGAGTGATGGAGCTGGGAGATGAGATTTGTGGCCAGAATCTGGGAAACGTTCAGTCCGGAGTAAGGTGAGCCTAATCCTAACTTGCCTCGTGCCTCCTGCTGTGGCTGCAAAGTTTGAAGCAGGGAGTGATGAAGCCTCTTTTAAATGCTGGCTACCCTGATGAGCTCGGGCTTTATCTGATTTGGGATCTACTAAGGCTGTTTCAGGAAGGTGCTGAAGTGATAACATAATGCAATATCTGGAAAGGTGGTTTCTGGCCATGTGGTGAGAGTAAGGGCAAAAGATTGTAAAGCTAGGGGAAACCATTAATGGCATCTAGTCCGATTTTATACAGAAACACACGGTTCAAAGATACCACTTAGTAACATCTGTGCTGAAATCCAAACTTCCATCTGAGTTACCAGATCTCTTTAAAACTGCTCTTCAAACTTGTAAAAAAAAAAAGACAATTTCCTATATCTGAAAGACCTTCCCAGCCCTGATAAAATGTATTCCCTCTCCTCAAAAGTTTGATCCACCAGGTGCGAAAGTCCTTTCAAAGAGCAAGAAGGTGGACAACTAACTCAAGAGGAGAGACCCTTCCATGTAAAGCAGTGTTCTGCAATCAACCATTTGATCATCTCTCCCTGGATTTTTCCTCTTGTCTCCAGGACGGCTCTCAGCAATGCCTATTTGAGGGCTGAAGTTCCTCCTCTTCTATCTCTCAGAGCTTCTGATGCCAACGCTGGGAGGATTTTCTAGGCTGAAATGGAAAGAGCCCTGAGCAAGTTGGGGGAAAAGCTTTGGAAGCTGGCCATTAACAAAGCATTAAAGGCTGAGCTGAATTTGCCTTTGGCAAGTACACGCAGGCTTCCCTGGTTTCTGCAGGCTTCTTCCTGGCCCTGATTTGAGATGCTACGGGATGATGCTGCCCCGTCCATCCCGCTGGCGAGGAGTCCCAGTGCACGGGGTGCACGTGTACGTCTGCCCTCCTCTGCGCCGCACAGCCCACGGGCTGCCCTTGAGGGCCATCACGGACTCGGTGGCTTGTGTCAGAGCGATGGCTGGAAAAACCACCTGACAAATTGAAGCAGACACAAAGCAACAACCTTCCAAGATCAGCGTAGGTGACATTGCTCTTCCCCTACCAACCAGCTAGAAAATGAGCAACTACAACCTCCCTACAGTGCTAGCTAACTCCTACAAAGGTACTTGAAAGTATGTGGCCTCAGCACTGGCTATGCTGATTAACTCCATATCCCGTACAGCATTTACAGTCCGTGGGCTTGTGCTCCAAGGAAGCTCAGCCTGTCCTGAGTGTCTCTGGCTTCAAAGAGCCACAAAACCTGGGAGACTATCAGCAGTGTGAAGACTGTTGGTATTGCAGCTCCCCATCAGAAACCCATCAGCCAGGTTAGAGAACACTGTGTCCCCACGGGTCACGCGTTTCACGTCTTGATCAAGAAACCTTCAGGGTTTGTTTCCGTTCTGAAGCCGGGACAGGACACTGCCCTGAAATGTTAATTTCCTTACCTCTCCCTTCCCCCATAACCACTTGATTTCCCTCCTCCCTCACACTTCTGATACCTGGCAGGTATTTTTATAAGCCCACATTTTTTATTTTCTCGAGTTCTCATTTTCTATTTTACAGCCTGGCCACCTGATCAGAGCCTTTTTAATCTGTATGCAATGTGCATGGCTGGTGCAGCCCATAGGAGACCTGTATTTAAAAATGTGTGCTAATATACAACAGCTTGAGGCACAGAAATACAAATGCTTTCTTCCCCCTCTTTTGGGCACTACTGCTGGCTGCAGTGTGAGCACACCTGCTCACACAAACATATTAATTGGGAGAGGGAGAAAGGACCAACCTATACAAGGTTTGTTAGGGTCCTTGAAGAGGATCTGTTTAGCGTGGACAAGGATCCAAGGAAGGTTTTTCTTGTTCTTTTGCATGGATTAGGCATCGCCCTATGTGCAAAATTAAGGTAGGAAAAGGAAAGACAAACGCCTCCTGAAATCTACTTGGACCTGTAGATCCAATTACAAGATTTGTCATTCCATGGGACCTCTTAGATAACAGATGGAGAATGATGGGGCGGTGAGTCTGGGCTGGTAAAGCAAGGAAAAGCGTTTTCCTATCTCGTTGGGCTTCAGCACCATAAAATTGTTTTATTTTGTACTGATCCAGGAAAAGTTGAAAGGCAACTGAGGAGGACATTTCTGAAGTCAGTAGCAACCTGGAGGATCAAACCCCGCTCTCTCCCACCAGTACACAGCACGGTCCTTCCTATGGCACTGGCTTTGCTGGCACACTTGCACCAGTAAAGCCCCATAGTCGGGAAGCGGCTGATACTGGAAGAGGAAGCTCCTCTGTCAGTGGAGTGCAATTGCCTCTCCAATGCCGCTGCTGGGATGATGAGGTATCTACAAGCTGTGTCTGTGTCAGAGGATGTGTTTTGCTTGCATATGCCACGAGTTAGATGGGACATCTCTATTCACTAGACTTTTACTGGCAGTTTAGTGTAGACCTCCCCAGGCTCCCACATAAATATAGTGTAGACAGTGATTCATCTGAGTGATCTTAGGAATGACCCGTTTCTCAGGTTGGGACAGATGAACTTCACCCTGAAGGTGACTTAAAAGTTATTCTGGGCTACACTGAGCCCTCTCCATATTTCAGTGTTTACCAGGAAGCATGGTGCAGTGTACAGCTGAAAGAAGGCAACCAGCTGAGGTGGATTTCGCCTTACAGGGGGATATTGGCACTCTGGGAAAAGTTTATTTTTAAAAAAGAGTGACAATCCTGCCTTTCAGGGGAGAGAAAAAAAAAAACAACAAAACTGCAAAATCGGACTGTGACACCAGCATGTCTGCAAAGTGCAGATTCTTCTTTTATGGCTTTAGCTTATAACTTCCCATGATCATTTAAAATCTTAACTCGTATTTCTTGTCTGGATACTAATGATCTGACACAGGAACTCCCACTCTGGAAACATGAACTCCACAGTGTCTATTTTCCTGTATTGGTTAATGTCTGGATAGGGAAAAGGGTAATTCTATAATTTGGCAAAGCAATGCAATAGCAAAGCGCTTCAACAACTTTTACTCCTCTCTACAGGGAATAGAAATATATTTAGCTGCTGGAACATCTGCCCCATTAACCTGATCTTTTCTTTTTTCCTACACACTATTGACCTCTTTGAAAGAGGTTTAAATTCTGCTTACCTTGAAAGTCTCTGGGGAGGGAATTCACCTGCCAGGGACCAGGATCCATGCAAAACACACGAGGCATTTGTCCGAATCAATAACGTGGCAGCTTTGGATCACTACAGAAAGAGGCTGGTAACATCTGAGTAGTGCCAATAAAATACTCCGGAACCTGTGTATTAATCTTAATATAATTGCCCAAAGGGCATCTACTGACCTACTTTACCCTCCGGTGTAAGTTACTGTACAGTTGACAAATGATTTTAACAGAGCCTTAGTGGTCACCTGAGGATGGCCAATATATAGTGCTATAAGCTGGAATTTTCATTGCAGCACACGGTTTAAATGACTTTTAACTCTTTGGAAGTGCTGCTTCTTCCCTGTAATGGAAATATTTACATTATCCCATTCAAATGCTCTATGGCGTCTTTATTTCTCTTGGCCTGGCTCATAATGGCCTAATTCAAAAGCATTAAAGTTTAAGGGAAATGAGCTTGGCACCAAGGGAAGTAGGAAAATATTTTTTCGTCTGTAAGATGGATCTGTTTGCGTTAGGAAGGTGCTTGTCCTGTAATGGTGCAGCCTTCTCATTTACCGGGTGCAGGGGAGTGTCTCTGCAGCAGACTCAGGGTCTCTCTGCATTGCTTCAGTAGCACAGGAAAATAATCAAGGGGGGGTTGAAGGTTTGATCCAATGAGTTTATCGAGGATTTCCTAAACAGTGTCGGAGAGAATCCAATCCAAAGACAGCAATGTTGGACAGTAACTTATCCTATCTGTAGACAAATGGCCAGGGGACCTCCATGGCTCGTGGAGTTATCACTTGCCATTAAGTCTAATAATTCTAGTTAATAATCTGACCCAAAGTTTTCTTATACTGTTATCTCCTACTGCAAAAAAACCAAGACTGCTTGTCCTGGAGCAGCTATTTTGATAACTTTCTTTGCAACCTCCATAAACTGGTGGGTTTTCGTCCTTGACTTGTGGTCTCCGAAAACAAATGTTCTTTGTGTAGATTTCCACATGGTTTAGATGAACTTGGGCTTTTTTCAGTATTTTTTTATAAATTGCTACAGAGCAACATATTAACTCCAAGGGTCTGCTAACCACAAGTTGGAGATCACTGTCCTAAATTATTGGAGCACTTATCTATTAGCCCAGAAGAATTCGCATACTAATCCTCATCTAAAACCATCCTTTGGGCATGATCCTCTTCAGACTCAGCACCAGAGTTGCAAACTGCCAAAGCCCTGCTGAAATCACTAACCCCATGGCATAATTATTAACAGAAGTGACAGTTCAGGCAGCGGGTCTGAAGCAGACCGTTGCTCGTGGGGCTGACATGAACCGTAAGAGCTCTGAGGCAGGTAATGAAAATGTATGACTGTGTTTCATCTTTGGCCAAAACACAGAGCAGAGCTAAAAGAATTTTTTTTTTCTTCTAGTCTGTGGACAATGAATAGGATGAACAGAAAGGCTTTTCCTCCCATGCTCCCACATGATGATTAATCTTCCCAGCATTTGAAGATGTTGGTCATTATTTCCTGGCTTGCCTTGAAATCCACTCTTAAAAAGCAGCAGCAGCAGGATGTATTTATAGGATGAAAGCAGATTTTTGTGAAATATGCATTTTTTTCAACATTCTCAGAGAAAACCTAGCCCAACCCTTCAAGGAGAGCAGAGGCTGCTGCAGACATATGAGGATGTCTCTAGATTCGGGACTGACAATGGACTACACAGATGGTTGTCAAATAAATGAAAATTCATGCTTTGGGAGATCATTTTCCTTTAACGACTAAACCAGTCTTTAGTGGCTACTAAGAAGCCTGGCAGTTTCCAAAGGCATCAGCCTGGTTTCTTTCCGAATAGTTCAGATGACTGCAGACTTGTTAGGAAACTTTGAATAGTCAGATTTTACCTGAAAAGGGAGATCTTCCTGCTCCAAACACTTGAGATAAAAAAAACAGCTATAGACAGAGGGTAATTCATTCCCTAGAATGCCATCAGGACCACCACATCTTATAAAAACTGCTTTTGGTATTAACTCCAGATACTTTTTTGACCAAAACCAAATATTTAAGTTTGATTTAAGATTGTTGGGTTTTCTTAATCCTTCTGTTTGTCAAAAACTGTTTTTGTTTCACTTTTCTTAGACAAAACTACTCATCGAGTTCATCAATGATTTGTCTGCATTTCTGGTTAGCCTGAACTGCATTTTCTGACAAGTCAATTCTTTTTCTGAAAATTATTCTTAGACGTTTTCCGCTTGGGATCTTATTTCTGAAGCCATCTAAAATAGGATGTTGCTCCACATTCACAACAGCAAATTCATTGCATTCTTGTGGCCCTTATCTTACTTAAGTAGGGGAAAATGGAATACAGTCATTCTGATGATGCCGATTTTAATGAAAAAAAGCTTGTGCAGCCTGCTATATTAGTCACTTGGTGTTACAAGAAAGTAATAAACTAGAACTGTTTCTGCTCCTTATGCTGTGTTTCTGCTTTTGCACTATTTTTCACCTTGTTTTATGTTTTCCCTGGCACAGAAGAGGTAAGATTGTTGAGACGTAGACCTTTACCATAATTAAGAAAGATTCCTCCTCTTGTGAAAGCTCATTCCTACCCAATTCTGTTTTAAGAGACATAGAATGGATTGTTCTCTCTGATGTGAATGCCTTTTTCCCTTTTTCTTAGAAAACCCAAGTCTGGCTGAGGTGGTGGTGGGTTTATATTGTGCAAATGTGTCTCTCTCTCCTGCTAGCATAGAACTGCCATTTGAATTCTCAGCAAGGCTTCTGTACATCCCTGAATGTGAGTCTTAATTCAGATAATTAGTATCTTGTATGTATGAATGTGGAGTTAAAAGCAAAGCAGTCAAACCTGCAGACCAGTGCATGATGATGCGTCTCAATTCAGAGGTTTGGGGGCTAGATATGCTATTTCCAGTGTTTTGAATTTGGCTGTAGCTGCTACAAGCATTTTGATAGCTTCATAGGCAGGGTGAGGTAGCTGCCTTCTCTGCATCAGCCATTCACTCTTGACTGGTAAAGAGACAAGGGGGCTTAGCAGTGCCTTGCTTTACAGGCTTAGCACATGAATATTATCACATGAAAATTGTATGCCTGCACGGCACAAACTAAACAAAATCAGGGCAAAATCCACTACTAGTTTATCTGTTCTTGTAACTTACAGCTTGCGAACCTCCTCCTTGGCAGCACAAGATGGTCAACAGGTGCTGATGGGATCGTCTGGAGGAGGAGGAAGGCTGCTCCAAAGAGACATGCCTTAAACATGTCTTTCTACACCTTTATCATCTACTTTATACATTAGTTTTCTCGCACCATGTGCAGGTTGGTACTCCAGGCCGTTGGCTGAAGTCATCTGGGCTATATATCCACCCTGTCTAGGTGACATTGCCATGGTTACATTACTATTACAATTTAGCGTTTCAGGTGTTTTATTAGAATACCTCCTACCAAAACAATCCCAGTAATCCATCAGCACATGGTCTAATCCAACGAGCAATCATGCTTTTCACTCTTTGATCCTTAAGTAACACAAGCAACAGCACACTTCCCTAGGTTAAAAGCATGCTACTGCACACACTGTGAAACTGCGATCCACTTTTATATAGCAGATAACGAAGTTCCTAATTATCCAGGCTTCTCAGGAGCCTCGTGTCCTCTGCTTGTATTTCTAAAATCTTAAAATAATCAATATCAGACAGATTTCTTCTGTCCTGAGCCATTACAGGCCATCAGGGATTGTTTTGCTCATTCTCACTGCGTGCAGATGAGCCCTGCTTCGAGAAAGTTTAGGGCCGTTGTTTGCATAATGTATCAGCCAGTTTAAATGTATGGATTTCCCCTTATCTGATCACAACCAGATAAAATGACGGTAGCTACAGTGGGCCTGACAGCCTACACACATCTAAGCCTTTAAATAGACATTGGACCTTGCTGCTTGCAGGTGAGGGAAAGCAGCCTTGGGGCTGCAGAGAGGGAAGATGCGTCAGAAGCTTTGTCCTCCCTGAAACGTTCCTCGTTGGGCCACATGTGAGTAAAGAGCCCAGGATGGGAACAGCCAGCAGCCATCCCACACAGCGTGAGCCCTTCGGTCCCAGCGGGGCACTCGGCAGCTCATAAGATCAGCCTTCAGAAAGCTGAGCAACAAATTAGGCTCCACGCCACAGTAAAGTGTCAGAAATCTTTTAACTATGCACTGAAAGATAGCACCTTGTTCTGTCAACTGCCGTGCTTGTTCTTTCAGAGGTAAAGGATTCCTTCCTTTTTAAAGCTGGCAATTTCACCAGGTTTTGTTGTCACTATCTATACTTTGTAGTAGCTATCAACAAAGTTTAGGTGTCTGGTTTACATGCTGGGGCTGCCCTGTTTTAAGGATGCATTTAAATGTACTATCCCTTTCCACTTCAGTGAAATAAGGCTGGGTTGTTGCGTTGGTTTTCTCTTTTCTCTCTNTTTTTTTTTTTTTTTTTTTTTTTCCTCCTTTTGCAAAACTATGTTAACTCTGAAACTGTCTGCCAGTAATACGGAGACTTTCTTCCATCTGCCTGCTTTATCCTTTCGTTGCTGTGATGCCTAAAAATCACAGGTTTGAGTGGTTCTGAGAGACAGAGAGGGCTTTCTGACTAAGAACTGGAGTGCTATTCCAGCACAAGAGAGACATCCCGGCCACTCTTGCAGCCAGAATGAAAGCATTTTCTACAGTAACAGGGGAGAAAAAAAAAATCAAGCCTGCTTTAAAAGATAGGCTGGAGGCTTGAGCGTAATTATCTTGCCAAACTCTTTTGCCTTGAATATTATCTATCACTCTGTAGTTTTCTTCCTCACACAGAAAGGTAGATATTAAATTCTATTTTTCTTATGGCCATAGAAAAAGTAATTTTCTCAAAATCATTTCTTCCAGTCCTGCTGTATTGGGTTTGCGTGGCAAGATTTTGGTAGCAGGGGGGTTAGAGGGATGGCTTCTGTGAGAAGCTACTAGAAGCTTTCCCCATGTCCAACGGAGCCCATGCCAGCCGGCTCCAAGACAGACCCCAAGGCCAAGTCCATCAGTGATGGTTCTAGTGCTTCTGGGATAACATATTTAAGAAGGGGGAAAAGTTGCTGCCCCACAGCAACTGCAGCCAGAGAGAGGAGTGAGAGTATGTCAGAGAAAGAACTCTGCAGGCATCAAGGTCAGTGAAGACGGAGGGGGAGGAGGTGCTCCAGGCGCTGGAGCAGAGATTCCCCTGCAGCCCGTGGGGAAGACCATGGTGAGGCAGGCTGTCCCCCTGCAGTCCATGGAGGTCCACGGTGGAGCAGATATCCACCTGCAGCCCGTGGAGGACCCCACGCCGGAGCAGGTGGGTGCCCGAAGGAGGTTGTGACTCTGTGGGAAGCCCACGCTGGAGCAGGCTCCTGGCAGGACCTGCGGATCTGTGGAGAGAGGAGCCCATGCTGGAGCAGGTTTTCTGGCAGGACTTGTGATCCCACGGGGGACCCACGCTGGAGCAGTTCGTGAAGAACTGCAGCCTGTGGGAAGGACTCACGCTGGAGAAGTTGGTGAAGGACTGTCTCCTGTGGGAGGGACCCCACGGTGGAGCAGGGGACGAGCGAGGAGTTGTCCCCCTGAGGAAGAAGGAGCGGCAGAGGCAATGTGTGATGAACTGACAGCAACCCCCATTCCCCGTCCCCCTGCACTGCTAGGGGGAGAGAATTCCTGGGAAGAAGGGAGGGGTGGGGGGAAGGGCTTTTAAGATTTGGTTTTATTTCTCATTATCCTACTCTGATTTGACTGGCAATACATTAAATTAATTTTTTTTCCCCAAGTCAAGTCTGTTTTGCCTGTGAAAGTAATTGGTGAGTGATCTCTCCCTGTCCTTATCTCGACCCACAAGCTTTTCATTATATTTACTCTCCCCTGTACAGCTGAGGAGGGGAGTGATACAGTGGCTTTGATGGGCACCTGGTGTCCAGCCAGGGTCAAGCCACCACACCTACTGAAAACAAGAATTATAATGCAGCAGGACACCCATCTTTCCAGTAATTACACTCTGCCTCCTAACTCCTTCAACACCAATTTCTCATTTTATTTGGCTTATGTCAGGAACTGCAGTCATACGCAGAGTAGGCTCTCTGACTTATTATTACACAGACTAAATTGTTTAAAAAATGTAATTAAACATTTACCTTGAAGACAATGCTTTGTCTTCTGTAAGAAGAATGATGTCTTAATTTAACCTAATTTAGAAAACCTTTAATTTCTAAGAATTTACCTTCAAGACAATGTTATGCTAAACACAAAGCAAAACAAAAAGATTTCTTAATTTAACCTAATTAAAAGATAAGCCTTCAACTTCACTATCACTGTTGTATAAAATGAAAAGCTAGGCATAGCCTTTTGGTTTGTTCAGAACTGTCTATTTTATTATCCCTCTGGTTTGTTCTCAGCTGTCGATTTTATTATCCTCCTTGATGCCCCCAAATCCTCTTAGAAACCAGAGCTATCTAACCTTTTCAGTCCTGGAGCCATCTATAAGAAGATCAAGTGACCACCACCGCAACAGCAGAGGTTTTTGGTTTGGTTGGGTTTTGGTTGGTTGGCTTTTGGGTTTTTTTATAAGGCTGAGAGAAAATGCAACCTGCTACTTGAGGTCTCCCCAGGGAAGAGGAGATCTGAGGAGGGTGAAGGGTTATTTCCATTCAATCTGGGGCTGAGACCGAGTCTTAGGTGTTGGAACAAGGGATAATGGAAGCCCACAGCGTGACAGTGTCTTGCCAGCGCTGGCCCTGGGGGACCCCTGGTAAATGCATGAGGCAGGGCAGCAGTAAAAATAATCCCTCCCAACTGCATCGATGCTCAAAATAATGGAACCAGCAGCTGGCTTTCAGGTTTCTCCCCCTTCTCCTGAGCTGCCCCGCAAAGGCGTGCAAAGGAGCAAAACCAAAACATCCTTTGCAAACAGCTCCCCTGGGCTCCAAGGAGCCTGTGGAGCATCTGCTGTGCTCAGCAAGGCTCCAGTGCAACCTGCCAAAACGGAGCAGCCAAACCTACTTCCCTCTCCCTCTTGGTGCAGCTACAGGGCGGGGAAGGGAGAGCAGCTGTGCAGAGCACTCCTTGAGCAGCTGCTCTGGAGGAAACCGTATGCAGTGTCTGAGAGATGGTGCCTGCATCTTCTTCTTGCTCAGGCTGAATGGGTCCCACCTGCAAACCACAGGGGATGGTTCAAAGCACACACTTCAAAAACAGATAATCAAGATGCAAATTTGCCTCTGAGGGTGGTTGCGTTCAAGGTCCACCTGGCAGGCACCAGACAGCTAAAAGCACAAGGCTTACTTTTTAGTTTTGACTAGATGAAAACCTGCAGCAGTTGTGGAGGTGTAAGGAAGGCTAAGGCAGGATGATCACCAGCCTTGGGCATGGCTGGGTCGATAGCTCCTGAATCCTGCTCCTGGAGCTGCTCTGCCGCCTGCTTTAAAGCACTTGTCATAGGAAAATGACAACATAACTGATTCTCAGGTGAACAGTTCAAAACGTGGGGTCCTGCAATGTGCTGCCACTAGACCCAGCAATCAGATCAGGTATTTCTTTCCTGTGGTGTTAGTTATTTATGAAGAAGGAGCACACTGAGTGCAGGAAGACGCAAACAGCAGATGATTTCTTTCCTCACAGCTCCAGCTCCTTTCCAGCCTACAAAATGTTCTCTTTTAGCTCTTCCAAGTTTAGTCACATCAATACTTCGGTGGCTGCAGTTTACCCTTTCCTGTACGTCTCCTCCTGCTGCAGGTTCTTTATCTTATGTTCACAGCACCCAAAAGCCACCCCTGGTGACCTCTTCTACCCACCAGCTGTTTCTGAGCAGTTTCAGATCCCTGCGGTTTTGGGTGGTTCCCTTTCTTCCTCTTTCATTGCTAATTCTGATGATGTTGGGGTTTTTTTTGTAACATTTATGAGCAGAAACACTTTGGTTCACCATCTTCACCTCTTCGTATTACCTCACAGGGTGACTGCCAGATTTCATTAGTGCTTGTAGGGTACATTTGAGGTGAAGGTGTGTGATGAGGATTTACGTATTTGGGATTCAGATGGGCTTCAGGGCTCATGGAAAACCAGAAAGGTGGTTCCCAA
Source organism: Pandion haliaetus (assembly GCA_013401275.1). NCBI lineage: Eukaryota > Metazoa > Chordata > Aves > Accipitriformes > Pandionidae > Pandion > Pandion haliaetus. The sequence continues at coordinate 398 of VYZV01025941.1, read as the reverse complement.
GCCATCTCTGGCCCCTCTCTGAGGCCCCTGCTCCCCTCCTCGTGCCAGGTGGTGCCTGCAAGGCCCTTGGGACCACATCACCCCCAAGGTACAAGCTCCCACCTGGGGGCTTTGACCCTCTGGCACACACCAGAACTCGGGCGGCAGGCTGTGAGGGCTGCGCGGGTAAATCCGCCTCTCAAGAGCCCTCACAACGAGCGAAGGGAGGGAAAGGCGGCGACGCCGCCATGCTCTCGCTCGCGCTCCCGGCAAGCCTCCACAGCTCCCTCAGCCCGCCCTGTGCCCTCAGCCCCTATTTAAAGTAGCTGGACCCCCCTCCGCCAATCGCAGCGGGGATGGAGCATTCCTCGCAGCCAATGGAAGGCTGGCTGGAGGAAAGGGGCGGGGCGAAGCGCTCC
>VYZV01025938.1:49627-60552 GCA_013401275.1 Pandion haliaetus | reverse complement strand
TTTTTTTTTTTTTTTTTTTGATGCTGGCAGCGCTACTATCTGCTCTTCCCTGGTTTAGACATATGGAAACCGCCAGATTGTGATGGAGAAAGAGGAAACAGAAGAATTAAAACGGTTTGATTCTCTGGGCTTGTATCTGATTGGCTTCAAACCACTTTCAATGCTAAAACAGCACCACCATGTCAAGCCATCCCAGTTCATCTATCCTGAGGAGTCCCTAATAAGTGGTAAGTAAAGATGGCAAGAGGAGATTCACCACCTTGCATTAGGGTAACCAGCTGATTCATAGTGTGAGTGGGGATCACTGGGTGTAAAATCTTTGTCTAACTTAAAAACTTGCTAATGTTAAAAAGTATAGAATTAACTTAACTGTTACTGCCCCTCTCAGCTGCAGCTAATTCTTGTTTTCTTCAGTAGCAGAAGAGCCGGTTGGGCTTAATGTTTCATCTGTCATGACAAGCAGCTAATCAAACTATGTAGATGTAGTCCCAAAATACTTGGTTTTGTCATTCATGAAAGTGAAGGATCCTAGTACCTGACAAGAAGGCAAAGGTGGTTTAAAAAAAAACCAAACAAAAACCAAACCCCAAACCGGTGAAGGTAATTGCTAGTTTTAAGTCTGTCCTGGCTTCGGCTGGGATAGAGTTAATTTTCTTTGTAGTAGCTGGTACAGTGTTATGTCTTGGATTCAGTATGAGAAGAACGTTGATAACACACTGATGTTTTCAGTTGTTGCTAAGTAGTTTTTAGACTAAGTCAAGGATTTTTCAGCTTCTCCTGCCCAGCCAGCAAGAAGGCTGGAGGGGCACAAGAAGCTGGGAGGGGACACAGCCAGGGCAGCTGACCCAAACTGGCCAAAGGGATATTCCACACCATGTGACGTCATGCCCAGTATATAAACTGGGGGGGAGTTGGCCTGGGGGGGATCGCTGCTCGGGAGCTAACTGGGCATCGGTTGGCGAGTGGTGAGCAATTGCATTGTACATCATTTGTTTTGTATATTCCAATCCTTTTATTATTATTGCCATTTTATTATTGTTGTTATTACCATTATTAGTTTCTTCCTTTCTGTTCTATTACACTGTTCTTATCTCAACCCACGAGTTTTGCCTTTCTCCTTCCAATTCTCTCCTCCATCCACTTAATGAGTGGCTGCGTGGTGCTTAGTTGCTGGCTGGGGTTAAACAATGACAAAGTTTGTATCAGCTAGGAGTGGAAACACAATACTTGGGAAGTATGGTTGAATTAATAGCACTTTATGGGCTTGTGAAGAGAGGAGAGGATGCTTAGGACTACTTTTTCTCCCCTTTTTGTGTGTATATGTAAGTTTGCTTATCTAGAAATACAGTATTAATCCATCCCAAGCTGCAATAGTAAAGAAAAAACTCCGGCTCCTCAATCTACTGGTGGATAAAGAGGGCTGAGTTATGACCAGGTGCTTTGCAGTGTCTGACTGAAGAGGAACCTTTACAATACTTTCTCGAGCTTAGGAGTTTCCTGAATCAAACACCTTACTTGTGTGTCAGTCTGTTCCTGACCACTGTATCTAGTGAAATACAAAGCAAACGTGTGCCTCGAGAGGAACATTGCAAGCTGAATTCTTAGTGTGTTCTGCAAAAGTTCCTATGATGAGTTGCTACTATGATGTCCCGTCAGACCAGAAAGAGGCTTTGTAGATACCAGTTTCCAATTTTCAACCGTATTTCATTGCTCAAATGTTAGTGATTTCATTTCTCTCACCAGAACTCTCGCTGCTCTGGTCAGGAGAGACACTAACATTGTTATTTTCGAGGGCTGCCCCTTGCACAAGTTGCTTTTGACCTCTGGAATATTGCAAGCATCTCAAAGCTTTAAGTCACAGGTTCTGAAACTGTAATACCTGGGGTTACATTCCTGAGCAAAGGAGCAAAGCTGTCAATCTGACCAATACTGTCTTGTCTTTGCAGGGAGTACAACGCTATTTAATGCCTTACTGATTAAATGCTTGGAGAAGCAGGTGATGGCACTGTGCAGATACACCGCCCGCCGGAACACTCCCCCTCGCTTCGTGGCCCTGGTTCCCCAGGAGGAAGAGGTGGATGAGCAGAAAGTGCAGATAGCCCCTCCAGGTATGGGAAGAGATGCTGCCTTTGCCCGCACGATCAGGTGCAGTCAGCATAATAGCCTCCTGTATTGCATGAAAACGTTCTTAGTGCTGCTCCCCTTAAAACTGAGGCGAGTGCTTTCCAACATCCCTTTTCTTCCGTTTTATTACTGTAAGCATCTGATGTTAAATCTATTTTTAAAACCCCAGTTGCATCAGTGCTTGCTCAGGTATAACACGGCTACAGTATTTTCCCTGCCTCCTACCTCTTCTTAGCAGATTCAAGTAGCTGACCTAAAAATTAAAAGGCCTTTTTTCTGTTTGCTGACTAGACAGAATGTCTTTCCCTGAATTTTATTGTATCCTTGGATACATTTTAAAGCGTTAAATAAATAATCGTGCATATTGAGCCTCACGCCTTATCAGCTGAGTGGGGAATGATGAGGGAGCAAAGGCAGACTCTCGCTCTTTTGCATTTTCTCACCTCTTTAACTGGAAAATCCTCTTCTGGGAGTGTGTGAAGTAGGGTAATAGTACTGCTTGTGTACAAAGCAAAGCATTTCAGAAATAACATGTGGGCATTAACTTAATTTTCAAACAAGCTTTTTTCAAGCTCCTATCTGGGGAGAGATGGGGAAGGTGGACAAGTTGATCTCCTGCATAAAAAGTGAGTCACAAGCATGCAGCTCTTGGCTATGCATTTAGTTTGAATCTCTTTCAGAAAACCAGTAGTGATGTTGGTTGTAACACACTGAGATTGGGATTGAGTGTCGTGCTGTAGGTACTAGGAAGTATTACGGATTGCTGTTGTTTACAACAAAATACCTAGCTAGTTTGGAGTCATCAGACCTAGATAATAAGCATCTTGGTCTTTCCCATAAATTACTGTTTTGAGGCTGTGGTTCTGTATAACTGTTCTCTTGCTCCCCCTCTTCCATGTAGGTTTCCACGTCGTTTTCCTACCATACGCAGATGACAAACGGAATGTTGATTTTACAGAAAAGGTGCCAGCCAGTCGAGAGCAGGTGGACAAAATGAAGGAAATAATTCAAAAACTCCGGTTCAAATACAGGTACAGGGAGATAAATCGTGCACGGGGGGTGGCATGGGGAAGAAAGCGCAACCCTGTTGGTTGCTCTGTTGCACATGTTGTTGAGCTGTGGTGTCCACGAGGTGAGATTTTGATGTATTTTGATGCAAATTGCTTCCCTGTGCAGTAGCTTTGTCTAAACTTTATTCTTAATCATTCTGAATACCCAGGCACCCCGTGCTTTATGTAGCATGTTCTGGAGTTCTTCACAGAATTGCTCTTATTCTCTGCGCTGTTGTCATTTGTTGCAGAGGTATCGCATTTTATTGTGGTTCTGCCAATCTATTGCAGATCAGACCTGGATCGTTTAAATTAGAGCACTTTAGAGAGAATGGTTAGGCCTTTTTCATTATAGCTAGGATAAATTTTATGAAGTGCTTTTGCAGAAGATGTTTTCCTGCGTATGTGGAAAGTAGAATTAATTGTTATTAAAGTAGAATGAATTGTTATTAAAGTAGAATGCCACTGTCTCCATTTGCCTCGCACAGCTTTCTAAGTCTCACACAGCTTTCTGATGTGGTTGATGCATGACAGGGTAGTGATTCAGCAGGTAAATTGAAAAGAGAAGAAGCACTTCCTCTGATGAGATGGATTGTTGTGTGGGAAGGAGGGATGTTTGAAATAAGTTGATGGTAGATCTTATGTGTGTTGTCCATCTTCTGGGCAGCATGCATTGACATTTTGGGGGTTTCTTGACAGGACTGACAGCTTTGAGAACCCAGTTTTGCAGCAGCACTTCAGGAATCTGGAGGCTTTGGCACTGGATATGATGGAACCAGAACAAGCTGAGGATCTTACAAGTGAGAATTACTGTTGGGTGTGAAGGGAGGTGGGGTAGAGGGCTCTTGACTTTGTTCTAAGTCAGAGTTATGCTACTACAAACCCAAATGTCTTTTAAAAAATATTTCAGTTGTGTGCAGTTCCAGGATGTAGAATTCTGGATGTCTCCATTCTGAAATATTGACACCTTGCTTTCTAATGCTGTCACTTTTAAGATAAAGGAAAAATCATTCGGTTTACCCTCCAAAATTAAAATTCAATCACCTTTTTCTATGGTGACAAATGCTTTCTCTGGAATTTCTCTCTTCAAGAGTCTAATTAATATTTCAGTCTGATAAATGGGCAGAGTTACTCACAGAATGATTCTGCTAGGAGGCAATGATGCTGCCTTGTGGCTGTGAGAGTTTCTACAGAAGAATATCCTGTCAAAGGACAGAAACCTACTCCTGGAGGGGAAGTTCCTTTTTTAAAGTTATCTTGTACTCCAGGAATAGTGTTAGAGTGACTATTTGTCTCTTCAGAAGTGATACCTAACAAATAATGTAGGCCCCTGTGCTAGATACCAGACAAATACATGACAGAAGCTGTTCTGCCTCAAACTGCTCGCAACCTTAGATAGTAACCTGTTGTATTTTCAATGTCTGAGATTAGACCTGGGTAACAGTGCGAGCAGGTAGGTGATCGTCTACATCACTTCCACTGGGTCCGTTTTGTTCTGCATATATATTTCCTGTTCAGAGATATGTGCGGGTCCATTACATCTGTGTAATACAAACTCTCAACCTTACCAAGAGCTGTAAATTTCTCATTTGTGAATATCATAACATAGGTCTTTGCATTTTGCATGCTTGCAGGACGCTCGCATGCTAGTCATTACGGAAGCACAATTGTATCTGGTGATGGCCTCATTTAGACTTCCCTGTGATCACTCTGTTTTTGAGAGGGAAAATCTTCCTCTTTTGCCAGTGCCAAAAGCTGAAGAGATGGACCGCAGGCTGGGCAACCTGGTGGAGGAGTTTAAGCAGCTGGTTTATCCCCCTGACTACAATCCGGATGGGAAAGCTGTAAAGCGAAAACAAGGTAAGTAATGACGGTGCAGATACACAACATGGTGTCTGTATTCTGTTTAGAAGTTTCTGTGGTTTTGGTTTGTCTCATAGTTTAAAGAAGCGGCTTGTGCAACAACTCTACTCATCTCCACAACGAAGTGGATTTATATCCAGTAGTGATTCTTAGGAAGTAGAGGATATTGTGGTATCCAGTTGGAGAGCTGCTGGAATAGAAACTGCATAGTGAAGTTTTAAAATTTTTTTTTTAAATAATTTTGGTTTTTACAACAGAGTAGTAAAATCATTCGTGTTTTCAGTTGGTGTTGGTGAGGAAGCAGACTTTTATGCGTGGGCTGTTCAGCAAATCCAAGATGGGCGTCTTTAGGGCTAAATGTCTTAAGTAATGCTGAAGTACATGTGTAGTTTGGGAGTCTATGAAACTCTGCATAAAGTGGGAGTGTCGATTAGCCGAGCTCCCTGTGGAATCATTGCATTCTGCTGTCTCGATGAGAATCCCTTAGAAGTTTCATTTGGGGGTGGTCTTTCGATCAGAACACAAAGTTTCATCCTTGAGCTTGAGATCACTCCTATCAATGAAATACTACATGACTTTTGTGGTGAGTGACACCTACTTCTTAAATAGGTCTGTGAGTGTGTAGGTAGCTGTGAAAGTACCATGTGCTGATGGACACTAACTGTGGTGTGTCTAAGAAATGTTGATGTCTTTCTATTAAGAAACTGTTTAAAATCTTGGCGATCTAAAATTTATCTTTCTAGCTTCTGATAGTCAAGCTGAGAAGAGGCCCAAGGTAGAAGTCTCAAAAGACGAGCTGCGGAGTCATGTGCAGAAGGGCACTCTAGGCAAGCTCACTGTACCTGTTCTGAAGGACGCATGCAGGCTTTATGGGCTGAAGGGTGGGGGGAAGAAGCAGGAGCTCATGGATGCGTTAACTGAATACTTCAGTGAGCGCTAAGCAGGAGCAGAAGGCCCTGGTTGACTTCCGTCTGCTCAAAATTTTGGTTGTCTTATGTGGACGCTGTCTCTGTTTAATGTTGCTGTGGAGGAGAAGGTGGCTAAATGTTGCTGAATCTAGCAGTGGAGAAGCTTTTTACTCTTAGTTGTGAAACATCTCGGCAAAGTTGGATTCTGTTCACGGTAGCCAAAGGCAGAATTAAATTCCCTGCTAACTCAGGTCACACACTGCACGTGAACACAGTTGTGCCTTCCTGGTTTCTTAATAAAGGTTATTTTGGACTTCTTATTTTGCAGCACTGGCTATACCATCTTTGCATCATAAAGACAGCAAAACTCACTTCAATGCGAGCAAGGAAACAGAATGATCTGTGTTAATGGCACCACATGAATTCAAGCAGCAGGTCAAGTCCGTGTGCTAACAGAGGGTACAAATGTGGTGTATTACTCTCCAAAACAGCCAGTCGGTATCAGTACTTGTGATCAAATTGGGTTCTTTTCCACCACTGGCGTTGTAAAGATTACCAGCAGATCATAAAGGAGAAAATCATGACCGGGAAGCAGTAGCCAACCCTTTGGGCAAAAAGGCAGCACTTCACAAAGCTGCACAGCCAGGTTTTCCATTTTTAAATGGTAATAGCAAAAGCTGGTTTAAAAAAAGGAGAGAGGGGGGGGAAAAAAAAAAAAAAAGTCACACTTCTTGGAAGGCTGCAAGCGCTTACCCCAGTTAAATTACTGAGATGGCATAGAGCTTTTCCACCTCTGTAGCGAGTACGAGTCAGGCTGTTGTGCAGGCTTCTGTACTCAAATCTGTGCTTTAGAAACAGGAAAATAGCAAGTCGTGGAGAGTAGCCCTTGGTATGTCCAGTATTTTAATTTTTTTAAATCATGCTTACGGAGGCTGCATCTGGGGCTGTGTTTTGGTTTTTAAACCTCCACCCCTGGCATGCCCCACCTGTCTTGCAGTGCACGATGGCTAAAACTAGTAAACGGTCATTGCCCTTGCTCTAGGAAACTAGGAATTGTTTAGCTAAACTGTAACTTTTTACAGGACGCATACATGGGATACATAAGGTGTGCATTTCGGTCTGCCTGGTGTTTTTAGCGTTCAGGGATTCCTGTGTTTGGCCCACAAACTATTAGGCAACTTACTGAAGAACGAAGTCATACATTAAGGTTGTGGCAGTGCTGTCATGTGGCATCGGAGCCAGCTGTGACCACCCTTGGCACTGTGACCACCCTAGCTGTGCCAGCACGCTGCTCGCTTCCACCTCCACAGCTCCTCTCGAAAGAGCAGCTAGCCCAACGTTGAGCTCTGGCAGTGCTGAAGCTACATAGTCTAGTATACTTTCAATCAGCCTGCGTTATAGTGATTTTTAATGAAGATTTGTCTAGGCAATCGATTTATTTTGCCCGTCAGCAAAGAAGTTACTACAAACACTTCTCTTAGCAAGACTTGAACTGAACGCAGTAAGATAGTGAGACGATCCTGTCCTTCTGTCCTGTGAATTTTCCATTCCCAAAATGCCCTTGTTAACTTATCTCTAGGCTTGCTAAGCCCCAGGCACAATGTGTTCCAGGCTTTGGATGATTGTGGCATGTTTGTTCTAGGTTATTAGATCTTCCTTTTGGCTTTTTTTTTAATAGCAGGCTATTGCATTAAGCGGATGTTTAAAAGGGATGGCGATGGAAGGCTTCGGAGCAGAAAATTAGACAAGTTTTCCTTGCTCAAGAATCCTTTATTTCTGCTCCTTATGTGCTTTGTCTTACATCAGCTGTCTTGGAATGGTACAGTAGCACAAATCCTTTGCAAAGCTGTGGTTTTAAACACAAGTACCTCAACAGGCAGCATCAGCAGAAGGGAACAGCAGCCTTTCTAAACCTCATACAAATGAAAGGACTCTACAAAATCTTTGTGTTAAGTTCACCTCAGCGAGGATATCACCGTTATCAGCCATTTACAAAAATAGACAGACGTGATTAGTCTTCAGTTTTTCACGAGCCGATTTCATCTGCTTGGGGTGTACTTACTAACGGTACAAAGTTAGTGCCTCTGTGGAAACACTACAGGAGAACGTATTTTCCCTTCTGCTACTGTCCCTGTCGGTCTTTCCACACTAGCTTTGCTTTGGCATCCTGCAGTAGAAGACAAGTTTGATACGACCCATTCCAACACAAAGGTTTAGGTTCTTCTGCTCAGAGCAGTAAGTGGATTTATTATACGATATGCATTTAACTAAAGCTAGCTCCATAAACCCACCACTCATCCAGAATGCCAGTAGTGCTTCACGCTATTCCGGAACATGCGATTATCTAGCATTCTCGAGACACAGGCCGATTTACCTGAAGAAGTCCTTGGTCTCTGGTCTTGGCTTAAAGCATTCATCTTCAGTCAGGTGACTACAGTACAGCAGCTTCCCTAGAACCATCAGATACTTGTTATAGTTATTGGCCAGATGTAGGGTACTTGCGAGCCACAGCAGGCTGCTCTCTACCATGTGCTTTGCGCTTAAATTCCCTAGGAAGCCCAAGCTAGTTGATACAGTCCACACAAAGAAAACTGGAGGAGTACGAACTACTGCACTGCAACAGCCTTTAGGCAATCTCTGAGCAGCCTAGCTTTACAAGCAGGAGCACTTCTGTTTGTTAGTTGCAAATGCTTCCCCGAGGGAATGACAATTATGTTTAGCTTTGTCAGCAATTTTATTTTTCTTAAAAAGTCAGTATTTAAAAATAAGCGAGATAATGAGATTTCCCCTTGTGCACTGCCATAAGGTTTCTGCTCCCCGTACACCTCTTAGGGAAGTCCCTTGTCTGGTTTCAAGAAGAAAAAGGGTTGTGCTATGAGTACTGATCTCGGTTCTGTCTGCTGCTACAGGGTAGCCACTGCCTGCCCTGTATGTGGTCTACGCTACTCCGTCACTTAAAGCAACAACTCCAGCAGTCTGCGCACACACGCCGTGTGGGGAACCGACGTGCTTTACCCTCAGTAGACTAAACCATTCAGGAACACAGAGTTACTTAGGCCTGTTAGAGGCTGAAGCTTCACTGAAATATTCCAACACAGAGGAAGCTCCTGGGTGGGTTAAAAAAAGCCCTGAGCAGGCAAACATGGAGATAAGGGGGGATTTTTTTTTTTTTTTCCTTTCTTTTAAACATCAAACAGGAAATACAGTTGTACAATCACTTTTCAAGAAGTAATACAATGAGAATGAACGTGTTGGAGTGGAATAATAGAAAAGAAAGGGGAGGAGAGGCAGAAACAGTAAGAATTAAGCCATTATTAAACAAAAATGTGGTGCTTTGAAATGGAACACTGACATCGAAACTATCTCAGCTGAAGCTGGACATTAATTCCCCCTGACTTCAGCTTTCCTATTCCACATCAACTTAAACTCACGGGCATTTAGACCAACAGTCTTTCTATAGCTTGCTGGACGGACTGGATCTGAGGCTTCAGCTGTGACCCCTCCTTGATGGTGATGGAGCAGGCGATGACAGGCCGGGAAACACCACAGGCCCGGCCCAGGGCTTGCTTGGAGCGCACAAACACGTAAGGTACGTTCTTGTCTTCGCAGAGAAGAGGGAGGTGCAGGATGATCTCCAAGGGCTCCGCGTCTGCCGCCATCACAATGAACTCCGCTATCCCTCGGTTCAGTGTTTTGGTGGCTGTAAAAGAAACTGAAGAGTAAGTCCAGGTCCTTCTGGGCAGCCCATCTAATGAAAAGCACCTTTAGGAGCCCTTGAAATTGGCATGAGCAACAACGAGATCTAGTGGTAGCCCGAGGGCAGGCCAAAGGAAAATGGCAGCTATAGGGGCAGGGAGGGGGTTATTCAGAGGGCTGCACCCGGGGTACGTACTGTGCCCAGCGCTGCCGTCGGGGGGGATTCCCAGTGGAGCGAGGCCAGCCCAGGGCTGCTGCCGGGCAGCGGCTGGGGCTCAGCATGGATGAGGGGAGGCTGGGGCAGCTGGGTTGGTTTAGCCTGGAGAGGGCCGAGGTGGGAGCGGGGGGTGTGTGGCTGCTGCCTTCCACTGCTTCAAGGGGACTGCAGAGATGATGGAGCCCCAGACCGTCCTCGTGGGTGCACAGGACGAAGGACAAGTTGCAGACTGTGACTGTTGCCTCAGTAAGATTCTGGGGATACGCTGGTATTTTATGTTCTCTCCCCACCCACCCCCACCCCCGTTATTAGAGGGGTTTAAGCCACGGCACCTGGGCCCTGAGAGATTGCGGAGTTTCTGTCCTTACGGGTTGTTTTTTTAGAAGTTTGACTGGGCAAAGCCCCGAGCAACCTGATCCAACTGCGAAGGGAGCCGCTCTGTGAGCGGGCTGCACTAGAGGTACCCTCACACCCAAATCTTTCAACGATCCTGAACTGGCTAGGCATCTGGTAATCCCAGTGCCACACCACTAAAGCACATGCAATCACAGGACACGCAGCGGGAGCACAGCCTGGGTGCCTACCAGAACTGCATGTACGTGTTCTGAAGTTTACAGCTTAGTTCTGTCCCTGAATATTGCTTAAGCAGGCTAGCGAGAGGAGGGAGGAGAGGCCTGCAATAGCCAGATCTACATAGTTAGCGGCCCGCAGCTGGAGAGAAAAGACACTCTCCAGGCACAGCTGCTCACAAAACCCTTGCTCTGACTCGTAGGACGCTGCAACACGCAGGTCTCACCTTCGTTGGCTCCCTTGCGTAGCTGCTTATAGTTGCAGGACTGCTGCACGAGATCGAGTAGCGTTTTGGTGAGCTGCGCGTCGGCCAGGGGGTAAGCCTTGGGGTTCACTTCTGCCTCGCTCTGGAGAGACAAGCGAAGAGCGTTACGGCCGGAGCCAAGCGGCCTTCGTCCCCGGCGGCCGCTCGAAACCGCGCTGCTTTCGCTTCTGGGGGGCTCCTCTCCCGCCCGCGGCAACGAGCGCAGCGGCCGCCCCTCGGCGCCCGGGTACAGC
>VYZV01025938.1:8221-40088 GCA_013401275.1 Pandion haliaetus | reverse complement strand
GGTGCTGGAGCGTGTCCGGAGAAGGGCAACGAAGCTGGTGAGGGGCCTGGAGCACAAGTCTGATGAGGAGCGGCTGAGGGAACTGGGGTTGTTTAGCCTGGAGGAAAGGAGGCTGAGGGGAGACCTTCTCGCTCTCTCCAACTACCTGAAAGGAGGTTGTAGTGAGGTGGGGGCTGGTCTCTCCTATCAAGTAACTAGTGATAGGACGAGAGGAAATGGCCTCAAGTTGCGGCAGGGGAGGTTTGGATTGGGTACTAGGGAAAATTTCTTCACCGAAAGGGTTATCATCGAGCACTGGGACAGGCTGCCCAGGGAAGCGGTTGAGTCACCATCCCTGGAGGTATTTAAAAGATGTGTAGACAGGGCACTTCATGACATGGTTTAGCGGGCATGGTTGATGGTTGGACTCGATGATCTTAAAGGTCTTTTCCAACCTAAATGATTCTGTGATTCTATGATACAAGCCTAAACGGACTGGGGTTCCATCTTATCCCACTAAGGATTGTGAGTTTGCACAGAATTTGGTCTAGGATTTAGCTTTAGAAAATGGCTGTGGGAGATGGTTTATTATTTCTCTGTAATCCCAAAAGACAGAAATGCTTCCATTTTACAAATTCTTTGGGAGATGTAAAAGTTGTGAGGAAAAAAAAAGATGACTGCCTCTGTGGTAAAGCTTGCTTTGTGGCTTTTCGTTTGTGCCAAAGGCTAGAGCCACAATTCAGCTCCTGCCTGCTGAGTTTGTGCTGGGAAGATGCCTGCCTGTGGGACTCTGCTCTCCAGTCACCTTGTTTTGAAGACTAGCAAACCCCCAAGCATCTGCTTCATTCTCCATTCCTGCCATTTCATAATAGAACCGTTCTCCCTGTGGCTGTTGCTATGCTTCCTTGTTTCCTCCTCCTCCTCTGCTCTGTTCTAGGAGCAGCTGTGCCATGCCGTGAGCAGACTGCCTCTAACCAGGGTGACCTTATTTGTGTATGTATGTGTGTTTGCAGAATTCCTGTTTGAGTGTCTCTCGTGCAACAGTGAAATTCTCATCTGGTCAGTGTATTGCTGCCTGCTCCTCCTAACGGAAGAGCGCCTTTTCTTCTCCAAGTGTCACACAGTCTATGGTGAGTCCTCAACCTTTCTGACAGAGCGACCGCAGTAATACTGTGGGCATTTGTTGTGCCTCTAGCTGAATTTCAACGCTTTACACACAATCACAATTTCCAGTCAGGATGGATAAAGGACTGAAGAAGAGTAACTATCAGGCATGTTTGTGATGTCCAACGTAGCTTGAATTACAGTATCACTGTTCTAATGAGTTCCTAGCGAGCATGCATTGGTTATAATAACCAGTTATCGTGACTGACACTACCTAAGTTACTATTAGGTGTTTCTGTGGACGTGTCAAGAGTGGATTTAGGAAGAAAGGCTAATTCCCTTCTGTTCTTCTGGACTTACCTCCAGCAGTGGAGGCTGGGGCCTGTTATCAGGGAGCTGGGTGAACGCTCAGCAGTTTTGGGCAGTTGTTTCTGTCAGTGGCTCAGAAGAATAATTGTTCAAATCTTCCTTCCTTTTAAAAATTAATTTTGCTGCCATCCTGGAATTTGGGGTGTTAAAAGCCGTCTCTGTGACTTTTCTTGAACATGTGCAGGCGTTGAATCTCTGGTGAGGAGTCTCCAAGATGTCCTGCAGCTGAACAATGTGGACTTGCACAAACAAGGGCTCCTGCTCTTCACTGAAATACTGAAACGGTAAGGGAGTACCCCCATCAGGCTTGCACAGGCAGAGTTTGGTGCCCCAAAATGGAGGCTGCGGTGCTTTTGTGTTCTAAGGTTTTTGTCCAAGACCAAATATCTACACCCCGAGAGCCTTTGTGTTTGAAAGATGTTGCTGAACAAATGCATCTCCCTTTTTCTTGTGAAGAAAAGCCTGATGGTTGTTTCCAAACCTCCCAGCTTGTCCTCTTTGTGCATGCATCCACCAGTATATCTGCCTCTTCCTGCTTCCTTGCCAGTCTGGGAGGTGCAATCTCCTTTCAGCTGTAGATCGAGCAGGAGGGAAGGCTAGGAAGGTTCAGGCGTATGTGGGCAGGCCAGCACCTGCTAAGTGCACCTCTGTGACAAAGCAGCATGCAAATTCCACGGCTTCTAGTCTTGTATTGTCACCTGAGCTAAATTCAAACAGCAGAAACAAATTCTAGGCTGAGATACTGATGTCTTCTGTCACTTTTTCCCTCTTGTTTTCTGCTAAGGAATAACATAACCTGGCTTGTTTTTCTTCTGTGCTTCCTGTTCTTGCCTCTATGATCTCGTTCCCGTCCTGTCATGCTAGTGACGGGGTCTTGTTTTTGCTACTTAGTTCCCCCGAGAGAGCCCTTGAGCTGAATTTTGGAAATGTCATAGTCAATTCTGTAGCAAGTGGCAGGGTAAAACGGAGAAGGGAAAGCAGCAGTGCTAGAACAGTGTGTGACGATGCCAGTGTGGTATCTGTCAAAAAGAGAAACCAGGATGTGGGAAACACTAATTACAGTGTTTATGCTTGTAAAACAGAGAGAACACTCTGTGCAATTACTCTCATTTTCTAGCACACCCATTCTGTTTCTCTGAGCTTTGCCTTAGAAATGATGTTTAATTTAAAACTATCTCATAGTGGGGAAAGGGGTCTCATCCTGGAACCTCTCCTCTTGGTTCTCCCTTGCAGCTGGATTCTCTTGTTTAAGCAAGCCCCACACTCTGGTGTTGTCCAAGCAGGACGTACTGCTCCCCTTGGCAGCATGTCAGGACTGGTGGGTAGCGTTCCTTGGAGTGCCCCTTGTCTCTCCCAGCACAACCAGAGTGGCAGCGCAGTTTGGGGCTCAAAGACAAGAGGGAGGCTGCAGGAAGCTGCAAGAGTGCTGTCCTTCACACTTTCCTCCCAGGCCCCGAAGACATCATAGTGCGCCATATTGCAAGTGGGTTTGTGCCTCTTGAATGAGTCAGCAATACTCCTCCATCCCTTCCTCCCTGCATGAGTCAGTGAAGATTTTTTTTTTTTTCCTGATGTGTTTTACTGCAGAAGGTCAGCAATTAGAGAAGGGAAATACAGAGGATTAATAGAATTACAGGATAAGTAGAAGCAGTTTGGAAGTTCAGCACATCACTTAAGGCTTGGCCCAGAGGCTACTCCTCGTGCCTGAGTTTCACAAAGCCTTTTCCTCATCTTGCCCACCTCACAGCTTTTTCTCACAGTAGAACGTGAGGTGGTTGCCGAGCTGGGTTTCACCCCTCTGAGTGGCTGAAAAGAGTGGGTCTGCCTCTGTTCGCTTTTTGCCCTGTAGCTGGGCTACCAGTGTAATTTCTGCTGAAGTTCTCTTTCCTCTCCTGTTTGTGCACGGGAGCATGTGCTCCTGGCTTGCTTTAGTTGGGCACGTCTGTGAAAACTGAGTAACAGGGAACGCTTCTGGCTCCCAAGTCTGGCTCCTGTCACGCTGTGCTGCTTTTCTTGCTTCACTTCGGAGAGGCCCTCTGGCAGGCTGTTAGCGCCTCTTGTCCACATGTAGCTGCCTGCCTGTACCTGACTTGCCAGGAGCCAAATGAGCACCGTCTGCCATTTACACAGCTCTGTCCGATAATGGGATTAATGGCTTGTCATCCCTCCGTGCTGTCGTCCTGAATGCTCAAAGGTGCTGGGCCACAAGGTGATGAGACAACCAAAATGCTCACTGTCAAGAAGAATTGTCAACAGTTGGATTGTGTTTATTTTCCTGATTGCTTTTGAAGTTCATGGAAGTCCCTGTCCTTCTGGCAGCATCTGGCCTTAGAAGTGCTATAGGATTGTGTCGTGGTTTTGGTTTCAGCCCAGCCGGTAACAAAGCACCACGCAGCCGCTTGCTCGCTCCCCACCCACCCCGGCCACGTTGGGATGAGGAGAAAATCCAAAGGCAGGCTCGTGGGTCGAGACAAGGACTGGGAGGGATCACTCCCCACTCATGGTCACGGGCAAAAGACAGGCTCAGCCTGGGGAAGAAACAAAATCAATTTAATTTACTACAAATCAAATCAAAAACAAAACACAAGGGTATTGGGAAGGGAAACCAAACCTCAGAACACCTTCCCCCCCCACCCCTCCCGCCTTCCCGGCTCAGCTCCATTCCCGGTTCTCTCTCCCTCCTCCCCCCGGCGGCGCAGGGGAACAGGGGATGGGGGTTGAGTCAGCTCGCCACACATCGTCTCTGCCGCTCCTTTCCTCAGGGGGAAGATTCCTCANAACTTCCCTGGTGCGGGTCCTTTCCGCGGGCTGCTCTCCAGTCTCACACTGCTCCAGCGCGGGCTTTCCCATGGAGTCACGGCCATCTTGGGGGGCCTCCGCTCCACCATGGACCTCCCTGGGCTGCAGGGGGACAGCCTGCCGTCTCCCCACGGGCTGCAGGGCCGTCGGCCTCCTCAGGCGCCCCTCCTCCCCCTCCTTCTTCACTGACCTCAGTACTGGCAGAGGGGTTCCTCTCATGTTCCCCAACCCACCACCCACTGCCGGTTCCCCTTCTTCAGTCTGTTCTCCCAGAGGCGCTCCCACCGTCACTGATGGACTCGGCCTGGGCCAGAGGTGGGTCCGACTCTTTGGAGCCGGGGGAGCTTCCAGCAGCTTCTCACAGGAGCCACCCCTGCGGCCCCCTGCCCCGCTACAAAAGAAAACCGTGCCACACAAACCCATAACAGACTGTGAGAGAAGCTATTCTCATGGCATCGTCCTTGTTCTAGGATGGTGTTCGCTGGTTCACTCAGAAATACGAATTGCCAGATGAACCCGCAAATGCCAGAGCAGATGGCCTCAGCATAAAGTCCTAGGCAGAGGGATCACTGTATTTTGCAAAGCCTGTTCTTCTTGTGCTTTTCGTGTCAGTGTTCGTTGGTGCAGTCACACGGTTATCCAGGCTGTGGGGTTTTTTTCATCATAGTAGGGGTCCAGACCTGCTGACCCTCCACCTGCTCAAGTCTGAGACTGCCTCCTTGAGAGCAGCTGGCTCTGAATGTTGAAAAACATGGCTGGAACCACACGGCTCAGCTGTCTGTTTGGTGAAATGAGAAGACGGCACTACAGTTACTTAACTGACAATATACTCCTTGCTTACTCTGTTTCCTCTTCACAGGCAACCAGTGGAAATCCAATTATTCGCAAACCGAGGTGTATGTATAGAAGCCATTGATGTTTTGATGGAGACAGTGAACTGCCCAGTGCTGGAGGTGGTAGTGGAGGCTGTGAGAGCTGTGGCAGCTTTCCTGAGGTAGGCAGGAAAGTATTTGCAGGCCTTCCTTCAGATAGGTCTGTTGATGCCGTGTTGGTCTCTGTGCCTCCCCTGTGGCTGTGCAGTTGAGTGTGCTCTGCAGTGGGACTTCTGGCTGAGACAGGCGTGAGTACAGCAGAGCTAGCTTCCCGCCTGCCTCAAAAGGCTGCCAGGGCAATGAAGCTGTGGTAGGCAGCAAGTCGCTGCAGCAAGGACCTAGCGCCTCAGGCAGGCTTGGACTGCAGCTGCTGCGGCTTTATCACTCTGTGCCCCATCCAGATAGATAAGGGCAAGCATAGGACTCTGTACGGTCATATGCCTCCTGACTGTAGTGGGAGCGGACAGTGCATGCAGTGAGGGTGCGTTTGGGCACGCCTGTGGATGAAGGCAGTGTTAGATATTGTGACCTTAGTATGCTGTGCTGGAGAGAAGTGGCAATGGCATATTGCTGTCAGAAGAGCAGTTATTTCTGCTGGTGTTGCCTTCCCAGGTGGAATGTCCCCAGCAGGGAATGTGCATGCTGTCTTTCTCTCTGCTTGTCCAGGAAGGACCATCTGAGCTCCCCTCCAGTCCCGTATGAAGAGCTGCAGAAGCTGCTGGAGGCAGTGCTGAAGCGATGTGCTGACCTTTCCCCACCACAGAGTAGCAAGAGGCATGCAGTAAGTCAAAAGTTGTTGTTGCTTGTCGGTAGGACCAAGCAGGACAGGAATGATCCTCCTAGCGCACTGTGTGGCTGTTGTATATATGTTTCGTCCCCTTACCCTATGGCTGTTGGGTTCTCTGGTGTTTCTTTTGATCGTCATGCCTCGAGATGGTATCAATCTTTGTCTTTGAAGTAGCTGAAGATGGATGCTGGTGAATGTTGTCTTTCTAAATCAATGAAGATTTGCGGGGCACCACCTGAGCACGCTGTTCTCTTTACATGTCCAGTACTCCAAAGTAATTAGAACTTCCCCTTCTTCAGGCCCCCACCTTGTAGGCTGCATCGGTCGATCTACGTTTCTTGCCAATGAACATCTCTTGCTGTGCCTTCAGACCAAGAGGGACAACATATATGCACTGTGATCCCTCAGCAAGGGAGCTATTAGCCACTCTTTGAACTGCAAATCCTTTCGTGTTCCTGGAATATATAGTTAGTGTGATGTGCTGCTGGGACCTATGTACTTCGGAGGAGAGCCCCCATTACAGATGGCTAGTGAAAAGAGAGGGGCTGAGCCTTCTTGCTCTACACTTAAGCCTTGTAGGTTTAGCTCCCATGTCTGTAGTGGCAGGAGCATCTTGCTGGAGAACCAGAGCTCCAAATGCCTGATGAACTATCTTAAGGCCCAAGTTCTGTGGTACCAGATATCTGTCTTCTCTGCCTGGGAGAAGGCAGAACTCCGTTCTGTCCCATAGGCGGGTGTTGGTCAGTCGTTTGCACACACACACAGCTTGGTGTCCCATTCAGAATAAGGAGTTTCACAGGAAGGAAATTAGGCAGATCTTAAGGACATGCAGGCTGTCTTTAAAGGGAGAAAAGAGGAAATGATTGTACCTGTACTGAGGTATCTCGGCCTCAAATGGAGAAGGAGGAGGAGTTCTTAACTGCCAGGCACCAGTGTGTCACTGTGCCCTCTGGAAGTTTTCAGAGAAGACCACCACAACAGGTTAAGTCTTAAAGGCAGATTTTGAGTTCCAAGTGGTTCCAAGTTTGGGCAAATGATTATTTGCTACAGTTGGCTTCTGGCTGAACTCGGTAGGATGCTGTGTGGGAGCAAGAGCTAGTACGTGGGTAGTTGCCTGCAAATCTGAGCCAGGGTGGAGAATTTCTAAGATTTCAGTGCGGAGCAAGGAGAGGAACTGTTCAGTGTTGTCTGAAGAGTAATCGTAAGAAACAAAATGTAGAAAAATACCAAGTTTTCCCAGAATGGTTTGAAGCTCCATTAGCTGAGCTGTTTAAAGCTCAGATTAGACCAAACCATGGCAATACAGACTGTAAAGACAGGGCAGTGCAGAACTAGTAGCTCTGTAACTCTGTCCTCCCTAGGAAGACCACAAAAGTTCTGCCCTCCCTGGGGAAAGCACAATAGTAAAAAAACCAGTTACTTGAAAGGAGTGAGTGAAATGAAATCTGTTGTTCCTCCTGCTGCTGGTATCAGAGAAGAAAGCTATTTTTTCTGACAGTGAACATAAGCTTTTAAAGACTTCTGTCCTTTAACAGGGTGATCTCCTATTCTCAGCATCTCAGAGTCACCCAGCAAACAGATATCTTAGCAGAGTTCCTCAGAGGCAGGGCCAGTTGTTGCTCAACACCCTGGAAAGTTTCAGAAATGCTTGCAGGTGAGGACAAGTGGGGGTGGTGGGGGGGTGGTGTGTGTGTCCATGTCCGTCCATCCTCCTGTCCTTGTAACTGAGTTACTCTACCCAACCCCACCAGTGAAATATCACAGGTGAGTTCAATGCATGGCACTTGTCAGTGAAACAACAGAAGGAGGGATATGTAGTGACAGTGAAAATTTTGTGACATCTGTACATGTCTCCCAAGAAATTTGCCTGGGACCTATCAGTTTATTTCATGTCTTTGGCCTTTGAGGAACTGCTTGAAAATTGGCCAAAACTACTGAACGGTTTGGAAGGTATGTGTGAAACCATACTCCTGTGCCTTGGGGTATGTGGTCTTACTGCTGGAGGGGATTAACCATTTAACAAATGTGTATCTGCTCCAGATGCTGGCCTTAGATTTGTTCATGTCTTCGACCTGTTACTGCAGGTGGGTTTATAGGCACCAACTTTTCCTGTTTTGCTGGATGAGAGTTACCTGTCGCCCTTAGCTGCACAGCAGATGGTGGTAGATGAGTTTGCGTATGAGTCTGGATCTGTTGTTAGGGAAGTCTGGCCAACTTAGTTATTTTGCCTTGCATCACTTGCATTTGGCTTGGCTGAGATAATTCAGTCAGAAGCAGGTGGAAGCAGGTGTCCCTGTCTGCACTGACCCAGTGTCTTGGGGTGTGTTAGAGGGCACTCAGATTCTGTCATGGTTTTTAGATCAGCTGAATGGTCCCTGGCTGATTTTCACAAGGTTTGCTCTGTGGTGCTCCAGGCACTCTGGCCTGGCTGAGAATCTTTAATCTTGCCATACTAGGGCTTCCCGCAGCAGATATTTTCTGCACAGAAGCTAAGTCTTCCTTTCCCAACTTGTACTGTTGTGCAACATTGCTGACTTTTAATAGCTTTGCTCAAGAGGTAACTTTGTGTGATCGCCAGATTCCTGTATTTCCAGCCCATCAAGTGTGTGTGTGTGGTCCTTGATGGTGAAAGTTGTGATGGAAATGTAGTATCTCCTGACTTCCTTTACAAAGTGAGGAGGATTCCCCTCTCTCCTCTGGTATCTGCTGTGTGTTTGTAGGTTAGCAGTGGAATTCCAGAGTGACCCCATGGCCCAGGAGAACGCTTTCACTGCCCCCAACTCTGAGAGCAAGGACACACTGAGCAACTTCTCTGAGTTCCTCTTACGGATTTGTGACAGTCTCTGCATCCCCATGGTCATGGTAGGGTTTCTTTTGAACTTGGTCTATTCCTTGGGTACCTGGAAGGGTGCTTGAAAGCACCAAGAGTGGGTTGCACAAGTGGTTTTTGGGGAAGAGAGCATGCCACCTCTCCAGGGTCAAACATGGCATTATACGGTTCATGCAAAATGGGAGCGTACCGTCTCAGAGGGTGGAGAAATTCATAAAGCTTCCATGTAGGTGGCAGTGTCTTTCTTCAGACTGTGCAATCCCCACAGCCTACCTGCCATGCTGTCTAATCCATGGCAGCTCTGGATGTTGCAGAAAGTGGAAGAGGGCTTGGACTGTTGTTTCTCCAGCCACTTTTTCAAAACTTGCCTGTGTCCTGGAAGGCAGTGGTATTTTACGCCTGCAGTTTCATTTTCACACTTCTTTCCAGAAAGTATTGAGGAAGCTGCCCAGTCTACATAGCAAAGGCAGTACTAAGCATTGTGCCTCAGTAAGGCCAGGGACATGGTTTAAAAAACAGCTGTGGAGAGTCGTGTGTGCATTAGTGCTCCATACAGACCTATCTCTAAGACACTTTGAGGAGAGTTGTCAAAGCAATGGGACTCTGGTTGTGGTTCTAAATGTTGAGTACATTTTGCTTGTGCAAAGGCCACAGGTTCAGCTGTATGGATTCTTGCAGTTGTTGGGAGCTTGGAGGTATTTTGTTTTGTATTTTTTAACCAATCTCCTGGTAGGCAGCTGCAGTGGCACTGCTGTTCTCCTTCGTGAAGGGAGGGTGCAGTGCATGCCCAGTTTGGCAAAGCTGGAGTCAGTGTGCTGTTTCTTGCTCACTGAACTTGGGTAAAAATCAGCAGACTGTGAGAAAATTGTCCAGTGACCTTCTACAAGAGTGAGTTGAGTCATTCTGTTCTAAACAGTTTAGGACTGGACTCTGCAGAGAGCTTAAAAGCCTGTGTTTGCCACTACTCAGTAAAGTGCTGAAGCACAGGTGTTAAGTGTTACTGAAGTCAGCTGCTCTTAAGTGCATGTCCTGTGTTGTATGCCACGCTGGAGAGCTAGCCATCTGACCTGTAAGAGCAGTTACTTCCAGGGCAACATGGGCACTAATGTCAGTCGCTGTGCATTAAGGCCTAACCGGTTACTAGCTGGAATTGGGAAGAAGTTTCTTGTTTGATGTAAGGTCTTGCAGAGTTAGCAGCTCGTAACGTTGGCAGAGGGGAGTGTTAGTTGCTTTCAAAGTGCTCTGTAGGCCTGTGTACTTGCTGCCAGGCATTTTGGTAGAACTGTTACTCCATTTGTTTGGATTTAGAAATCTAACTTTCGGGGGGGGCAGGAGGCAGGAAGAAACCTGCTGCTTTCAGTGTTTATTGCGTATCACGCACCTGATCTTTTCTTCTTTCCGCAGAACTACCTGGAAGGGGCTGTCAGCCCGTCAGTGATGGAGGTTTTCATCTCAACACTTAATACCCTCTTTACAGTGGTGCCAAACATGCAGAATAAGTTCTCCAAAAAGCTGGGTATGGGGGTAGTGTGGGATCATGTTCTCTGTGCTCTTAACTTAACTGATGGAACTTGCTGCTACTGCATATTACTGAGGCAATGAGCTTAACGAGACTTTATGTGGAGGATTATATTACATGTTTATATGAGTAAGAACAGAGTGTGCAGTCATGTTCAGCAGGATGAAAAAGTTATTTGGTCTAGCAATGATGATGGGACAGATTTTGTTTTAGATAAGTAAGTTGTGTCAGCTTTAGCCTTGCCTCTGGAATATTCAGAATTGGCTGTTCCTGTATGCAGGGATTATGCTGGAATTGTTGGTGGGAATTTACTATGTATAAATCCTATTTACTCAGTGTATTCCTTACTCTTCGCACATGAGAGAGGTGATGTAGAGAATTCCTCTATTCTAAACATGTGAAGCTGGCAAATCTTCCCTTCTCCTCCTGAGAAAACAAATAGATCTCAGATGCTCCCCTCCAAACCAAACTTGGGAGTAGTTTGCTTTGGGAGAGAAAGACTAACAAATGTATTCTTACTGTGATGGCCTGCCCTGTTCACCAGATTTGTGTGGAGATGTGGGGATGGTTATGGGACCTGTCTAGTCTTTTCCCTTATCGTACACGTTCTGTGCTCCTTCGACATTTTTGTCTTGCTTTCTGTCTAGCATCCTCCTCCTTCATCCGACTGACACTGGAGCTGAAGGCCAGATTTTGCTCTGTACAAAGGTATTGTGATGTGTGTATTGTGAGCGAGTCAAAAATTTCCAGATGGGAAAGCAGATCATGCCTAATCTAATGCACCTGATTAGACAAGACGGGAGGCTGAAAGCCTCAAGAGTGGTTGTATCTTACTGGAAAATGTGAATGATAACTGACAATGGAAAGGCTGGATGTGGAAGAGGGGAGAAGCCGTCAGGTAGGGAGCGGATAGATTTACACAGTGTTGTAAGAATTCTGTGCTCCGTTGTGAGCTGCGCAGATAAAGGTAAAGCAGCCTGACTTCGGAGTAGTCAAATCAGTGGGTGTTTTGAAAAGAAGTAACAGTAGCATCGGTTCCATCAGAGCTCTGGCTTCCTAGGCACATAGTACCACTATCTTTGTTCCTCATGGTGTGATAATGTATATGAAATGGGAGGGAGGAGGAAGACCTCAACAGCAGGCATTGCAAAGGGTCTTCTGTAGCAGAGGCTATGATTTCTAGGTTGAGGAGCACTTGGGGAGACTCTCTGTGCATCTGCAGAGATGTTTTAGGTCCTCTTTCCTGTGACTGCATCTCATTAAAAGAGTAAACAAAATACACAGCATCCCTAGTCCAGGTTACCGCTGTGGAACTTAAGAGTGGGGATGTTTGTGCTTGTGAATGGTGTGAGGGGGGAGTGATCCAAGCCTCTGAATACAGCGGTGTGGGGCACCAAGGATGGTGTGTTACAGCGCAAAGATGTTTGGTTATGTCCTATTCTGCAAGGGAATCATTGGAGAGAGAGAGAAATACCTGGAAATAGAGCTGTTCTCACCCTTGCTACAACATCTCTTTACTGGTGTTGGCCAGTGGAATCAGGTTTCGGGAGCCAGTCTCAAACACCCCCCAGTGTTCTCTGCAGTGTTAGGGGTCCTGCCCTTACAGGACTCCCCGTGGGTACCAGGTATGATGATTGTGAGAGTACCCCACTGCATTCATATTGTCCCAAGGTATGTGAACACGTTCACTGTTGTCACTGCGCACGCCCGCCACATCTGTGAGCTGACTGTCCTCTGGGAACTCCTCATTTTCCTGGAAGCCCAGGTTGGCTCCTGGAGTCTTGTTGTGAGGGGGCAGGTGCTTGTATGTGATCATTCCGTAAACTGAGGTTCTGGCAGGCAGCGTGTGGTGTTAGAAGCATGAAGGGGATGTTTCTAGCCTTCTTCACTGAGTCTTTCTGCTCTTCTTCACAGTCATCCTGCCTTGAATCAGGCTTGTTCCAGCTTCCTCTGCAGCTTGTGCCTGAGCCTTTACTCTGCCACAGAGAAGGAGAGAACTTCTCAGGAGGGCAAGTTTGGGGAAAGAGACAAATTGCTTCATTTAGTTTGAGGCCCTGCCACCCTCTATTTAGGCAATAGGTGCAAAAATAATAATTAAAAAAAAGACAAAGGAGGAGGGAAGGGAGGACACACATAAGCTCTATTTAGAGAGTTGGGGTTTTTTTTCCCAGCTTTTTTTTTTTAAGCTGGTGATGCCAGCAAGGGGGTAACACTCAGAGAATGCCTTTTGAAGACTTTGGAACCCTACCTGAAAGAATGCGTTTCATCTGCCTATGGTTTTGTTTTCGTGGTAACATTTATTAGCACAACTGTGCGTGGCTTAATTGAAACAATATTGCTTGCCACATAGTCACCCATATCTGCAGATTAAGGTAATTTTTTCCTCTGGCATACTCTTTTCCTGTCTATACGGTAACTTTGGTAGTAGGTAAGTCCCAAATAAATGAGATGAAAGCTTCCACATCACAAAAGCCACTTTTCCCACTGGCAGTGGTTGGTCACCATACAGGCAGCAGCAGCAAAGAGCTGGGCACCTCAAACAGAAGTGTCTTTTCATCCTCAAAGCCAGCTCTATTAAATCAGGTCTCACACCTCTATTCTTGCCAAATCATAGAGGTGTGCTTGCTGTATGCAGGCTGTGGGGTAGTAGGTTGGCTTTGATATTTCTTACATCAGGAGCTTCCCTAATTTAATGTGCTTGAGTTAGGGCAGGCAGATGCTTCCATCCCCCTGTGCCACTCTGCATCATCGCAGACATTCCTCATTGCTGCTTGCCTGCTCATATTGGTTTTGTTTCTAGAGCAAGAGATGTCTGAGCTCCTGCAGAAGGGTCTGCCTCAATTAAACTACACCACTGCTGAAAGCCTTCTCCTCCTGGCTGAAACCCCTGAGCCTTTCTCTTTGGATCAGTCTCTTTGCAGCCACCAACACTGCCTCATACTACTCTTGTACTTTGCCTACACCCTTGGGGACAGGTGAGCCAAGAGCATACAAGGCAAGTGGTTTTGTGGCCATTACACACCACGTCTTGGGGGGTAAGCCATGTTGAATGTTATTGTTTCCACTCCAATCTCCTTGAATGCAGGTTTGTCCCAGAAGCAGAATTATTTTTAGCTGTAAGAAATTTCCTCGTATCAGCACAGGACCATGGAGACTGTCCCCCTCCATACATACTCAGAGCTGCACTTTACCTCCTTGCTGTCTGTCAGGACAAAGGCAAAGCCCTGGACTTGGTAAAAGAAGGTTTCATTCCTACCTCTTGGACCCTTTGTGTTGAAACTAAGGTTTCTCCCCACTCCCATCAAGAAAGTCTTTTGACATAGCTGGTGAGCAGTGAGTGAGTGAAGAGTGTGCGGTGCATCTACACTCCGGAAAGTTAACTGTGAAAAGCCACTAGGGAATATAGATTTGACTGAATAGACTTGTGTATGTGTGGGATGTGTAAATGCGTTGGATAGGCTGTGAACTCACATATGGAATATACTAAATTTCATAGCTTCAGTCTCCTGAACACATCTACAGCCTCTGCAGCAGGCTTTCTGGTGTTCCCATATGGCTTTTTGCTGCTGCACAGCTTTGGGCACTGTATAAAGCCTACAAGTTTCTTAGCTTTTGTGATGCAAATGGGCTTCACAGAATGATGTTTCACTGATACATTTGATTGTCTACTTAAAAGGCAGTGTGACTGTTTCTCACAGTAAGCTCTCATTACTTCAGCTTTGCGATATTCAGTATCTAGTGATTATTTTGTTCTCTCTCCCATTCCCCCTCTCCCTCCCACACACTTACTAGAGGTCATTGTCTACCATAAAGAGGATCCTGGATAGTCTTCCAGATCTGAGCTTGGTCTACATCCATTGTCCTCTCCTGCTGAAATTCTTCCTGTGCTACCCTGAACTTATGGGGAGATTTGGACACCAAGTCCTCCAGCTCTGGTTTTCCTGGGGAGACTGCAAGCAAACTGAGACTGAAGAAGCTGTTTTTGACGTGTCTGATCAGCTGAACAGTGCTAACCCGTTACTTCCCATTCTGAAGAGCAATTCCAGCATTTTACTTATTTTACTGGTACGTGACTTTGGCAAGGTCAGGCTGCTATCCTGGCCTTGATTTAGGCGCCTCTTTGGTTCTTAAAGCTCTTAGTGCTGTTATGAGGCCACGGGTTCTGCTGGAAGGGCCCATGTGTGTATACACAGGCTTCCACCTGCCAGGGAAGCCTGATACGGAAAATGGGACTGTGTATGTGCGTTAGCTCTTTCTCTGTCATCCATCCACTGTGATGGAAAGGGACCTTTTGGGAGTTGGCTAGGAAGGGATCTGAAGGGTGCTGCCGATGTATGCCATGAAAAACAGCATTCACATCTCTATCCAGATATATAGCTGGGTACTCCAGATTCTTCTGTGGCAGCCTTTCAAGAAGCTGTTTTGCTAATTTGGGAGCAATGCTTTGCTACTGATAGATGGGAAAGGTATGAGGAACAAAGAACTTTGAAAAAGCAGTGTGCAGAGAACAGGTCTTGAGGGCATGGTTTTCTCTTTGCTTGGGGTTTTAATTTTGTTTGTGTTTAACTGGAGAGTCTGGTCAGATTTTTGCAGTACTCTTGAGTTTTCAGGACTGCGAATACCATGTTTTATTGCTCTCAAAAGATAAAATAAAAATCCTGGGACAGGGAGAATTAATCAGTGCAGAGGTGAAAGGGGCCTTGAATTAGCAGGACTAGTGTGTTTGCCTTTAGCTGGCGTAATGAGCTCTGTTAACCTACGTAATCACGACAGAATCCAGGTCCTGATGGCTGCTCAGAAGCCTTCTCTCACCTCCACCTCTCCCACCTGCCCTGTCACCTCTCCCCATCAGTGGCCACTTGTCCCATGACTGTTTAGCCAGTCACATAGTAAATACTTGCTAACATTTCCATACAAGAACATGAGATTTGCCTGTAAGGCCAAAAGCTAAGAGCTGTGATGTTTCTTCTCCCGCCTGTTAGAGACATTAAAAGTATGCATCATTGAGAATAGAAACCCATGTCAGCGGACAGTGAAGAAGCAAGGTTTGATTCTGAGTGGGCACCCATTGGGCATTGCAGTGGCATGTATTTGTTCTGATCTAAGAGGCTATGAAGTAAATTTTCATATCCCAGGTTACTGAAATGACTGACTGGAGGGTTCCCGTGCAGGGCAGTTCTTTCACAGTTAGGGTGATATTGCAGACTAGGTAGCAACATCCAGACATTTGATACCATTGCAGAGCATTAGTAAAAGTGATAAATGAGTTGACATATCAGTACAAATTAAGGAGGAGAGGCGTCCCATGAGACTTGCCTACGCTGTTACCTTTGGCAGTAGTTCTGGAACCTATCAGTCCATAAACTAAAGCAGATGTGTACATCACAGGTCTATCATTAAGCAAAAGAGAAACAGTGGCTCCTTCCCTCAATGGTACAGCATTCCTGCTGTCCCTTTCCTGTCTTGCTGTGTGCTCTTGCAGAAATAAATTAATTTAGCTCCGTCTCAGTCTTTAAAGTGAGTTGTAATAAATCACAGGCTTTGACAATTCACCCTTCAGTTGGGGAAAAGCGTAATCAATCTGAATTTAGATGGGCTAATAAAACAGTGCAATATCACGGGATAAATATACTCTCAGGTGTAAACAAAACTTATGAGGTGAATAACCTTAGCCTGAGAATGTACTAGTAAAATGGAAAGGCCTTTGCATGGTACAGTGAAACAAAAATGAATGTCCTTCCAAGGATGATTTATTTGCTTATCTGCTTCTAATAATTGTCTGCGTGAGATAGAGCAGATGGTTAGTGGCTTCATCTGAGACCTTGAGCTCCTGAGTAGGAAGGAAGATGTTAACACAGTGATGCATTTGCCAGGACCAGGAAGGCTGTGGCCCAAGGCCAATGTTAGTGCCATTTTGTGCCGCGTGTGTTCATCTGGAGGTGAATGTGGTTGTGATCACACACTGTGTCCCACTTGTCTTCTCCGTGCTCCACATCTGAGCTGCTCTCTCAGAGAACGGAGGTAGGCTGACTGACGTTAGATTACATTCCTGAACGTCATATGGAGCAGATCTATGTCAGCGGAGCTGATTGTGCAGACAGCTCCCGGCCCCTTGTTCCTGAAGGCCTCAGATACGGACAGGAATCGGGCTCAGAACTAGAGAGGCTTTTCTGGCACAGGCAGCCTGTTCTTACCTTAACTGCTTTCCTTGGGTACTGGGTCCCACAGGCACTTCCTCTCCATCACCCCAGTCTGGATGCACGGCTACGGTGTGATAGGGGAGGGCAGCTGGAAAAGGCAGCAGGCTGTCCTGGCAGGCTGTAGGCTGGGTTGCTGAGACCAGTTTTCCGTTTACCTCTTTCAGCTGTGCCATTTGCAATGCAGTAGCTAGGACTACTGGGGGAGGAGAAGAAAGGCAGTGCTGACATAATACGTGTTGAGACGATCATATTATGTCAGCACTACCAGGCGTTTTCTGCCTCGTCTTTATGGAACTGCATCTGTACATGCTGTGCAGGTGAATTTAATGTTAGACACCTTAACAAAAGTACGCCCAAATTAAGGCTACTGGCTGTGGGATTCAGCTCAGAGACTCCAGACAGAGCTCTGTACTGAAGGAACAAGCTCGTGGGCTGAATGCTGTGTACACGACTCTTCCATTTTCTGTGATTGAGTGATTGTTTGTCTGGTTTATGTGCGTTTCGTGCAGTTTAGCTGTTATGTTGCTGCTGCAGATACAAGGCTGCCAGCCTTTTGAAAATGAGTAACTGTGGACTGACTCATAAGCTTGATTTTTAGGTAAGCATCTTTAATATGCAACCTGATTTTTCAAAACAACAAGGAGAGCAGAAGTGCCAGAGACTCTGTGCTCTTAGAAGCAGGGCCCTGGCTTTAGGATCTCACTTGTCTAAAACCTTGACCTTAAATGTATGTTACCCCTACACTTGTGTGCTAGATGGGAGTTACTTAGCCAAATGCATTCTTTAAACGGGATATTACTCAGAGGTGCCTATCAGACGAGGGTCCGTCTGCTTTATTCAGTTCTCTATTTAATCAGGACATACTTAATCTGAACAGTGCTTTATTAGGCTGTTTCCCAAGGCGCCAGATTAGCATAATGGTATTAAATAGCAGTGACTTCTGCCTAATCAGGGCAGAAAGGTAATGTGTGTGCTTCTTCCCTTGCAGGACCTGGTCTGTTCAAGCTCTGTGGAGGTTGCTTGGAAGGTGTTGATGACTCTAAGGACCTTCCTGGAAAGAAATGAGGATGTCCTTGTCTGTGACCTCCTCCGGAGCCAGTTCCTACAGATTCTGCAGCAGCTGCTGGTAGAGAGCAGCTCAGCCTCCTTACAAGGTGACTCCCCTCTGTGACTTGGTCTTGCCGTAAGATAACTGGCAGGGTAGGTGGCTGAAGGGGTGCAATCTGGGATAAAGTGTTTTTGAACTGACAGTGTAGCTTCAGTACTTACCTGCATGAGGAAATTTACGGACAGAACCGTGCTGATTTAGTTTCCTTCTCCAGAGTTTCTTGTTTTGAAGTGAGAGAGTCTTCTTCTAATTCAGGTTGTTCTGGCTTCAAACTGTGATTGTTAAACCAAGGCAAGGTTCTCTTACACTGCTATAAGTGTTCAAGTGGAGATCTGTGCTGGTAAATCTTCCAGCTTGAACCAGTTGAGCACTGGTGACTGAAAGACATCCTCCTTTTTGCCTCTTCTCTGTGCAGAACAGCTTGGTGTGCCCAGGTACCCTCGGTTCCCAGGGCACAGAGTCCGGGAGCAGAGATCGTCCGAATCATTCATGATACTGATCCCCAAACAGGAACTGTGGTATCACCAGATCTCATAATTCTATTAAATCTCTCAAAGATTTAGCAGGGTTGTGACTGGGGGAAATCCCTCTGTTTTCCTTACTAGCCCGGGCTGTGGAGTTGGGACCGTTGTCCCATTGTGAAAGGTGCTGTGCAAAGCAGCCTGTGAGCTTGAACTGAAAGAGGGAGCGGTGCTAGGACATCCTTGGCTCCCCTAGGATAGGGGCCCAGCACAGCTTTTACTTGTTCCTGAGGGGGCCGCTGACACTTGTAACAGCCCTGCTCTGTTCCGGGTGTTTTTCTGTGCAGCAGTGGGATGGAAGCAACAAGAGGGAAAGTGTTTTTGCCTTACATCCAGCAAAGTCAGTAGGCTGGAGGAGAGGGGGTGCTGAAAGCAGGAGCATGGTGGAGCATGAGGCTGCAAGATTAGGGATAAAGAAGGCAACATTGGCATGTGCTAGATCTGATCTTGTTTGGAACTGTGCACATCTGGACTTGTGGTGTCCCTCTGTCACTGATCCAGGGGTGCCAGGGGCTGTGGGGAGGCAGATTGTCCGTTTCCTATTGCGGGAGTCAGACCTATTCCTCCAAACACCTGGATAGTGATGGAGACAGGACACTGGGCCAGAGCGGCTTTTGCAAGATTCCAGCCCTTCTGCTGCTACTAATATCCCCAGCTCCTCTTCATACTGCATCTTGATCTCGTTAACTGAGTTCCTGGCAGCCCCATCCAGAAAGTCAAACACCAGATGTATTCTGGAGAGACGACTTGTCTCCCGGCACGCAGGCAGCTCTCTGTGAGGTCTGGGGCAGATAAGTCCAGGGGATCTGCACCCCTGTTCAAACAGTAGCATGCTCTCAGACAAGAAGAAGGCCCAACAGTAGGACTCCATCAAGACTACAGTAACATTAAAGAAACCCATAAATGTTTCCTCCTCAAAACTGAAAACTCCTGAGCCTTTGTGAAGACATTTCCTGGAGGCGATAGTTGCTTGCTGTAGGTATAGAGTCATAGAATCATTTAGGTTGGAAAAGACCTTCGAGATCAGCGAGTCCAACCATCGACCATGCCCACTAAACCATGTCCTGAAGTGCCCTGTCTACATGCTTTTCGAATACCTCCAGGGATGGTGACTCTACCACTTCCCTGGGCAGCCCGTTCCAATGCCTGACAACCCTTTCAGTAAAGAAATTTTTCCTAATATCCAGTCTAAACCTCCCCTGTATGGCTGTATACAATACAAAATCTTTACCTCTTCACAGTGCTGCAGAAGAGTGAGTATACTAGGGAGGGAGTTGCCCTGGGGAGTTGGTGGTCTAAGCAGCTGCATTCTCCTCACGTATAGACCTACCTGCCGTGTGGGCCTCTCTCTTCTGCTGTCTCTGCTCTGCCCTGTGGGGTGGGATGGACAGCATTTCCTGGCCTCACAAGATAGAGGAGAACAAATGCTGTGCAGCCGGGCGCTCTGAGGTGCTGGGCTGCTGTCAAAGCACAGGCTGCCAGTGATGGTCAGGTAGGTGGGAAAAGGGCAGTCTGCAAAGGGCTTGTGAGAGGTGTCAGTTTGAATGTGCGGTGACCATGCCCCTTAGGTGATTCACCAAGGGTGTAAAGACCCTAGCCTCCTTTTTCCCCCTCTTTCCTAGTTGTTCCATGGTGTTGGCAGTATCCGGCGTGTAACTCAGGCCAACCCACAGTGGCAGAAAGGGAGGCAGATCCAGAGGGGACTGTAGAGATGAGAATTAAGTTAGTAGGAGCATGTGTGTGTGTAAAGGGGGAACACTTCCTCCCCTCACCCACCCTCATTCTTGAGCCGGAAAATTAACAATTTTTGGCAGGCTTTAAGGTGCAACATTTTAGAGTTCACTGACAAGCTAAGCTGTCTGCGCCCTTCTTAGCTAACAGGAACCTGCCTGTTTTGCTGAGCCTCCTTTTCCTGGTGCAGCTGCGGAGCAAAGGTGTGAGGGAGCTGGACAGCACAGACTTCAAGCTGCTTCATCAGGGTGAGTCCATGCATCCATCTTCTCCCAGGGGACTTTGATCTGTGTTTGATAATTGTTCCGTAAGATGATTAGGGGCTGGCTCTTTGTCCTTTGAGAGAAGGTATGCCTTGCATTACAGTTGTGGTTGCTTTGAGATACTTTCATAGCCAGAGCGTGGTAAAGAGCCCTGGTTATCAGTTCAGTCAACAAAACCCAGGTTCTCTGCCTCTTGCTTTTACAATACGTTTGTTGTCTGAAACCTCACAAGGTGGCCAAAGTATTCTTCTGGCCGTGACACGGTTTCAGGGTCTGTGACTGTTGTGGGCTTGGCACGTGACAGTATTGCGGATAAGCTTCTTGAATCGTCCTTCCCCATCCACGCTTGCTAACACACTCCTGTGGGGTTCAGGCCGCAGGGGTGCCCTGTGATGAACCAGCCGTCAGGGACCAGCAGCCTGCTGAACCTGGGCTCTCCCTGGAGCCTGAGTCCAGAGTCTGTGGGTCCCAGCCAGCTGCGGGATTTGCCCACTCCACCCCAGAGACACAGAAGAGCAGGCTGTGTTTGTTCACTCACCGTACCATGACCTGCTCTCTTGGCTGGTCATCCTTACTTGGTGACTTCTCACTTCTTGCTTGGCTATTGGAGGTTCATGCAGGCTGTGAAAAAAGAATAGATACCAGAGGGAAGTTCACCTGATCCATCCTGTCATCTCTTCCCTGCTCTGACAAACTGATCTCTCCAGCAGGCTTTGAAGGACTATCCCCTTCAATTTGAAATGTTCCATGTCTCAGGGCTGCCTGTGTTGCCCTTGGAAGGAAGCGGTGTTTCTCAGACATTCATTAGCCCAGGGAACTGGGGGTGTGGAAGAAGCATGTCCTCTTTATACCAGCCCTTTTTTAGGTGCTGTGCTTTCAGAGCACAGCTCAGCTGCTCCCAGGAGTCACAAGCTCCTTCTGCTCTTGCTTTCTGCTCTGTATTTTTCAACACAGCTCTCTCCCTGCCCCAGCCACCCCCTTCATTCCCTGCTTGGCTCCCCAGGCTATGTTCTTCAGGGGTGGGTGTGCAGGGCACTCTTCTCTGACGAGGCCCACGTGAAGTCAGCTCCTAGATGGAAGGGGTGTGGGGAGGCGCGTTGATGTGTGTTTTTTGAGAGGTGCTTACTCAGACTTTAAGCTGTTCAGAAGATCTCCTGTGACAGTTTTGCTGGGCCCTGCAGTCCTGGATTTCCCTCCCAAACTCTTGCTGAACATTCTTCCTAAGTGTTTGGGGATTACAACAAACGTGGCGCGTTTATTCCTTGTCTGGTCATTCCCCAGTCTGGTCACCATGTGAGACAGGTACATGGCTGTTTATGGTTGACCTAGTATTAGGATCAAACTCCCTCTGTGGAAACAGGTCACTTAAGTCTGTTGCTCTTGGATTCATTACTGCCTGATGTGATATATACCCTTTAATATACCCTTTTCTATTGCCCCCTCCCCATTATCATCCTCCATGGCGCTGTCCGGTCTAAAGCAAACACTCTAGGGCAGGTGCCTATTGCTTTGTCTGTACCATGCTCTGTTCATTTTCACTTCAGGTTGTGTCGTCCTTGTCCGAATTCTCTCCCCACTGACTGACTTCTCTCTCGTGCTGAGGTGCTCTGTTCTGTTGGTGTCTGTGTTAAGCACGTTCTTTTGTTTCCAGTCAGTAACCTCTGCGGGAAATGCAGGCCGAGGGACACTGACCTCCTGCAGCCGTCCTTGAATTTTCTGTACTGGAGCCTTCATCAGACAACGCCTTGTAGTCAACAGAGAGGTGAGGCAAGATTGTATTGATTGCTAAGTTAGTCGCAGCGAGGTTGTAGCTTGGCCATTAGAGATGGTATTCTAACTGTCTCAGCAGGTAAAGGATTTTTCCCCTTCCAGGTGCAGCATTACAGTTAACAAAGACCATTTTGTTTTGGGGTGAGTTTTTTTAGATTGAGGGATTTGGTTTGGTTTGGTTTTGCTGCCTTCTGATGATTCAGGAATTGGCTGCTGAGAGACAGAACCACTGTATTTTTCTTGTTCATGAAACACAGCAGTGGGGCTCTGGTGCCTTGTTTGAAATGTCCTGGTATTGCCACAGCTCTAACCAACCTTCCAGCTGTGTTAGCTGAAGGCTGGTCATTTTATTAGCTGGCCGAGTGGTTGCTTGCGCTGTGGGAGATGAATACTAGTGTAGCTGGACAGTCTTACTCTGTCTGATGAGCCGTGGCAGCGGGGGCTGCCTCACTGCAGCAGAGGTGTGCTCTGCACTTCTCTTCTGCTTGTCAAGCTGGTTTAACCTGTGCCATCCCATCAGCCTCCAATTATGTTTCTCCCACGCAGCAGTGGCTGTGCTGCTCTCCAACGTGTCCTTGCTAGAGCTCCTGCAGAAGGTTTTGGAGCACACCTGGCTGCGGTCCCCTCCCTCTGAACCTGCTTACCTATCATCTGAGGATGCATTGCTCTGCTCTGGATGGCTGCTGGTTGCATCCCTCTTACTTTATCAGCATCGCTACAATACTGAGGTTAGAACCACTCTAGTGTTCAGATCCAGGGAATGGCTAAACCTTAAAAAAAAAAAAAAAAATAAAAAACAAAAATCTTCATTAGCAGAGGAAAGTGGTTTGCTCTGGCCTGGAATCTGCTTGCCTTGGTTACTCTTTTGTTATTGTCCACAAGTTATTCGCTGCTGCACTTCTCCAGCAGGACTGGAAGCTAGCACGTTGCTGAAAGCTGAGACACAAATCATTGGAGAGTTAGAGAGCGACAGAAATCCTGGGGGGAAAAAAATGCGTACCCAGCCCTCCTGGTTCAAATCACTTTCCTCTTCAGGACAGAGCAAAACACATTTTAAGGCCTTTCTCAAGGGAAGGCTGGGGGTGGGAGACACAGCTCCCATGCTGTAAACTGCTTTTTTGATGCTAAAATGATCAATAATGGAACAGTCAAAATCCAAACCTATTACTGGCAAGTAAGCGTTCGATATTAGCAAGCTCGTGTGAATGTGGGCAGTTGTCATTGTATTTGATCCTTTGCAGCCTGACAAGAGAGCTAAGCTGGAGTTGTCAGCTGATACTGGAATTACAACTTCAAGAGAAGCACTTTCTAATGCCAACACAAGGGGATAATGTTTCCTTTTGAAGTATCTACCCAGGCCTCTCTCCCTCTCTTGATAGGGAGTTAAACAGCGTGTCATGAATTGTGAGCTCTGCTCTTGCAGTTGTGCCCAGCAGAGTATGTTCTTTGGGATTCAGTGCACCTATTCGCAGATGGCAAAGTCACATTAAGGGCATGCGTGCTTCCGCACAGAGAGGCAAGGGTTGGTTTTCTAATGCTGAGGGAAGACGTTTTCCAAAAGGCCAACCCGGACCACGTCTGCAGCTGTTACTTCACGGGTGTGCTGCTTCTGCCTAGGTCTTGCAGCATGGCACTTGTACGGACTGTCAGCTGTGTGAATGCATAGCCAGACCTGCCTCTCCCTGCTCCATTAACTGCTGAGCACAATTTACCTTCTCAGTTTCCAAGTCAGGGCTGTGTCTGGGCGGTCAGTGTTGTGCCATTCCCAAAAGGGATTCAATTCTAGTGGCTAGTGTTGAGCTTCATCTTCTGCGAGTGACCTTATCAGCTCGTATTGATCCTTGAGGTACAATCATTTAGTGGCTTATAAACCCGTTGTTTGGCTTCATCGATACTTTACTGGCTTGATGTGCTATGACGTGCAACCCAGAATCCTTCTCACCAGAGATGGGGAAAGAAACTACAGATACAGGTGGCAAATGGAAGTGATTCAAGGCTGTTTCAGTGTTTCTAATCCAGCATTTCTAAGCTTCAGTTTTCCTAATCTTCTGCTGAGGGGGATGGAGAGGGGATAAGAGGAAGACTCACCTCTCTCGCTGCTTTCTGCTGCTCAGTATAGCTGAGGCTGCACAAAGCATCCTGGGGGCCCTTGTAAGAGAGCCTGTGTGGCTGTGGATGTGAGCTGATGCCAGGCTGCCTCCCCAAGCTTGCAGTTTTTTAGAGGGGAGCAACAGCTCCGAGAAATGGCCACATTCGTCTCGGGCTGATGTTAATAGTGAGGACTTGTCTGGCCATAGCAAGCTTGCGTCTTAACTGTGTTAAGTTTACTTAACTGGCTTTAGCAGAAGCCTGTGGATAAACACGGGTCATGGATGGTGGGTTGTTAAAGGCTTTGGCTTGTCAGTTCTTAGACAAGTAACCACTGCCACCCTGTTGCAGGAGGTTCTCCTAACTCTCCTGTTGAACATTTCTCTCTTCAGAAGATGGTTTGAAGGAATCAGCCTTGTGGTCCTCATGCCTGCCCTCCCATGCCAATTCTCTGCCTTACTGAAGAGCTTGAAACCTTCTGGGGCTCTGTGAGGCTTCGTGCCATCGCTGCTGGGTGGCTGCTCCGTGAGGGACATGGAGCGTTGCAGGCTGCCCTCTCAAGCCCACCTTTCCTGCTTCCCCTCGTTCCCAAGTCCCTAACATCCTCTCCCTCCTTCACCCATGCTGTAGTTCCTAGCCCTGGGCTGTCTGCAGGCTTCCCAGCTCCAGCAGGCAGGGGTGGATTCTTGCCACTGCTGGCTTTTGGCTGCCTGGCTCCTCAGTCTTGCCGACTGGCTGTGTGGCGAAGGTACAGCCGTGTTTGGCGAGGGCTGTTCCTGCTGCTCCCTGTGCTCGGCAGTCTGACAGCCACGCGCCGGAGGACCCGCAGGGAGTAGTGAGCGCAAGACAGGCAAACGAGCTGCACTGTTGTTTGGAAGCTGTGCAGGGCTGGCGGCTCACGGTGAGTGAAACCTGAGGGCCCAGTGATGGGACTGTCCCTTCTGGGTCAGACCCCTGAAACCCTGTTGCTGTTCCCTTGTTTTTCAGTGGTCGTCATGGGGTAGTGTCCAAGGACTGAAAGCGTGTAAGGGAGCTTTTTACCTGGTCCGAACCGGCACCATTTTTTCTCTTCTATTTCATTCTCCTCTAGGTTCATCAGACACTCTCTCTAGACCTAACGGCAGTCCTGAATGCAGTCATCTTCAGGAAGAAGCAGCCAGTCCTGCTGTTAGGTATTTTGCATCTGTTACAGGGATTTGACTGGAAGCAGCTGCTAGTACCATGTTACAGACAACAAGGGAGAACTGATGACTGTGGAGAGGGATGGTGGAGGTGCTGGTGGGAATCTGGAAGCTTTGGGCCGTTTGGCTTTGGGTGTATGTAACTGGTAGTGAGAAAGGGCAAAAAGGAACTGTCTGGAGTTCTGCTGTGTTTGGGCAAATCTTCCTTGGAGGTTGGTAGCGACATCTGGAACTGAGCATGAACTGGGCTAGTGTCTCACAGAGAGGAGACGAACAAGGGAACTCCTGTTGCCGTTCCTGCCTGCAGCTGTCAGCAGCTGCTGGGCAACTCCGGTCGGCCCTTAAGCCCAAATTTTCTCTCCTCACCCTCTCCCATGCTATTGCAGAGGCACCAACACACAGGGCAGGGGAGAGGAAAACACTGACGCACACTAATAAGTGGCTCCCTGTCTAGTGAGCATCATGCAGTTCCTGAGAGCTGTCCTGCGACAGAACTTCTCCTCCTCTCTGTTGGTGATCGTTGGTCAAAACACAGCCCAGGGTGCTTCGCCAGCACAGCCATCATCGCTGCGGGACGCTGCCTTGCACCCCCTTGCCACGTGGCAGGTCTTCTCGCTTGTTGTCAGTCTGCAGAACCTTATGGTGCACGTTCAGTTGCAGGTATATAAAATACGACTTTTGGAACAGCACAAGTGTTGGGCTTCAAGCAGGTACACTAACCTGAGGAGAAACCACCCTGTTGCAGGACCTAAGGGGCTGTCTCTTTCTTTTTTTTTTTCTTCTGCCTGCATTTTCCACCCCTTACATACATGCGATAAGGAGGAGGGAAAACGCTCTTGCTGCAGCATGGCGCAGTGAGAAAGAAGGTAAATCAAGCTATGCGGTACTCCCTGCCACTGAACTGGGTAGCTGAAATTCTGTGCACTGATGACAATCTCTGTTTTCCCATGTTCTGCTCTGCAGGGATGCCACACGCATAGGGACAGAGGTGGGACAAGTGTAACAAATCCCAGTCCCTCCTGCAGTACATCAGTGTACATTTAACTTGCTCAAGTGATGTTGGGCTCCAGGGGTAGTATGTTGGTTTACATTTAACTCTCTCAAGCGACGTTGGGCTCCCATCTTTATTCTTTGGAGGCTGTTACTTAATTTTTTTTTTTTGTCTCAGAATAAGTAGTCGTGCCTTTGTCTGGCTCCTTGACGTGACAGATAATTTGCAGCATGTTACATCCCGTGAAGGAGATGAAGGGTGTTATTTTCCTGTGCTGCGTGCTCTTCAGATCCTGCCACTTTATGAATTTTCCTCTTGTAATAGCTGTTGACTTTTTTTTTTTTTTTTTTTTCTTGTTTTCTTCCCCCCTCTTCGTATTCCAGAAAGACTTGCTGCTCTCTCAAGCTGTGGTTGCCTGCCTGGAAACCTTAGTGGAATACCTGTATGTGAAGAACCAGGATGTTGGTAAAGTCTTCCTGCTCTTTCTTCTCCTGGGTTTCCCTCCTGCAGTGATTTTGAGCTCTTTGATCTCCATCCAGTAGCGGCCTGGAGCAGATGCTTAATGAGTTTATCCCCAATAAGAAAAATTATGTGTATGCCTAAAGTTAATCATGTGGTTTATGGGATGAAATCGCAGTGCCAGGTTCCCCTGCAGGCATGAGCCCTCACTTTGGCTCTGGACACTGAGATGCGTTCCAGAAGGAACAAAGTCGTTCCCCACCCCCCCTTATGGTAAGAGTGAGAGGTTTAGGAGTGGAAGGAGTGTAGGAGTAGTCTTTCACTTCCAGGCCAATTTGTAGCAAACCTTTAGACCATAAATATAGGGGAAGGAGGATCTGAATATGATGTGTCTTCCACAAGGACAGTGTTGGTCACAGTTTGGCCCTGAGGGAGGGAAGGGGAGAAGAGGGTACTAGGCAGCCTTAGGGAATGGAAGCTGGAAATTCTAGATTTCCAGGGACAAATGCAGACCTTGATTTCCAGAGTCCACATCAGACCTTATGTATACCACGTCAGCAATATAACCTAATACGACAGCGTTGTACAGTCGGGGGGAAGAACAGACCCTTCTGCTTCTTGTCAGCCTCCTGCCACAAAGTCCAGGTGCAGGTTCTGATCTTACAACTGACAGAAAGTTCTCTGTACCCTGACCTGTTCAATTCAGTCATTTAAACACTCGAGAAGGGGATGGAGTGAATGAGCACCAGACAAAAGGGACACTGGCGGGAGAAAGGAAGCGGTTGAATGAAGATGTAATACTGCAGATAAACGACAGCCAGTAGCTGAAGGGAGGCTATTAAAAGGCTGGGTTAACCAAAAGAAAAGGTGGCATGTTGTGGGGAGGTTCCGCTGATTTGGGATTAAGCTAATGAAATGCTGCTTCAGCAACAGCTGAACCTGCCACTTTGGCTGCCTAAATTCTTGCTGTGGTGCAGAAGTTCACAACAGCGATAACGGGAGTCTCCTTATTCCAAGCAGAATGAGAGCCACAGCTATGTTTGACTGAAAGATGTGAGAACACTGCAAAGAGTGTGGCCTGGACCCTGACTCTAGGAGTTGCCTCATTTGAGGCTTTCTAAAACCCTCTCTTGGTCTAGATGGTTTTCCAGATGTGCAGAGCAGGCTCAGTGCACAGTGCTGGTACTTTCTCATTTCCACCAGCTCAAAGATGCCCCCCAAACATTTTACAGGATTTTTTAGTGTTGTTTTCCCATAGAAAAGATTCTTGTAGTGGCAACAGGGAGGTTACGTGACTGCCCGTGGAAAAGGGACCTTTCTAAAACCCTGGTGAGTTGCCGTGCTGTAACAAGTTCTATCAGCTGACCGGTTGTAGTTGTCCATCCCATGCTCCTAACCTGCAATAAATACCAGGTAACAACACTTACCTTTAGCGTTCAGTGGGAGACTTCATGCTGTCACAGACGGTGACCTTGAGCCTTTCCTTTGTTTATCATATATGTTCCTTACTAAGAAAATGTTCTCTACTGATTGTTTGCATTGCTGCCGTCAGCCTGGCTGGTCCCCATAGTACGCGCGCTCTGCTGCAGATCCAGGCTCAGTTTGTGCAGCTTATGTTATAGGGCTTTCTTCATTCCCCAAAGGGTATTCTGCAGCTAAATAAAACCTGTGGTTAGGAAACTTGTCCTCATATTGAAACCAGAGGGTATTATTTTTAAAACCCTGGGCTAAAGATATCCCCTTACTCTTACATGACGTGCACCCCAGGAGCAGGTTTCTCTTCCTGTACCAGCACAAAGATGGACAAAATGTCTTTTCTGCTTTAAAAAGCTATTAAGCTTTTCTCCTCATGACTAAACTCTTGCCCAAAGAGTGACAGATTAAAAAGCAAGTAAGAACAGAGCAAAATATCCCCTTAGTGTTCCACAGCGTGGGGTC
The DNA here is from genome assembly GCA_013401275.1 of Pandion haliaetus. NCBI lineage: Eukaryota > Metazoa > Chordata > Aves > Accipitriformes > Pandionidae > Pandion > Pandion haliaetus. The sequence goes on along the minus strand of VYZV01025938.1, from coordinate 11,579 downwards.
TAGGAGAGAAAACTTGAGGTCAGTATTGAAGACTGTCCTGATCCAGGTCCAGCCTGTCACCTGGCCAGTTTTAAAGCTGTCTTTGATTGGCTTCTCCTTTTCTCCCAGCTCTACACGTTGCTTCACAGCCCTGGCACCGATTCCTGCTCTTCGCACTACTCAGTGGGGGCCAGAAGTCCTTTCTGCAGCCGGGAGTTCTCAGGCTGGTGACTTTGGTGAGCAGGGGAAGGGCAGGCTGTTGGCCATTTTTACCGGTGTGTTGGTACAGTGCACGTGGGCCAGTTACCGGGACTTAGCCCCTACCCACACACAGTCTGGGATACTGCCGTGCCTTCGTCTGGCACTATATTGGTGCCCTATAGTAATGACGCTTTCAAGTGAACTTCCCTTCCACACCCTGCAGAAACTGACTGCTGTTAGCGAGCACCTCCTGTTCTTCTGGTGTTTGTAGCATTTATTTACATCGTCTAGGACAGCTGGGGAGGAGAGGGGAAACCCGCAGAGAACGCGCAACTGCTCCTACCAGTCAGGGAGCGTGCTGCGGTGCTGCGGAGAGCAGAGCTCCGCTTGGCATCACAGCTTGTCTCTGCGGCTTTGACCTTACAGACCTGACTTTTCAGGGCGGGCAGTTACCGCAACCTCCTACCGTGCTGTAGGTGGGCCCTGCGAGCAAGAGAGAGGGGCTGTGGTCCTGCCTAGCAGAAACACTGCCGACAAAGCCCTCGTGGCAGTGGATGAGAGGAAGGTGCTTAATGTGAACCCTTCTCCTCCGAATACAAGAAGGGTCTGTGAATATTTGCTATTCTTATTTCACTTTTAAAAGGTTACCTGGCTTATTTTAGTTCCCTCCTGACCTAAACCAAAATAAGCCTGGTTATAAATCAGAGCACCATCAACACAGATACTTGCAGTGGCTCTATTAGAAGTGGTATAAAAATCAGGCCTGTGCTTAAGGTGCTGCAGCATCCCATTACATAGAAGAGGCCTTTCCAGGACATGAGTCACTGTTGGAGTCTGTGGGTCTTTCACTATTTAATGCCTCTATTTTTTTCCTTTGGTAAAGTTTCTGAAATATCAGAGCAGCAATATTATTTCTCAAAAAGAAATTAGCCAGATTCTCCAGGAGGCAGCGGAAGCCAACTTAGCAGAGCTGCCTGAGGCCGCGTCCCGTGCTCTTCACCTATTCCTTTGTCAGGTAAGAGAGCCGTGACTGCCTAGGAAAATGGGAAGGGAATCCCTAGGGGTTTGCTTTAGCCTTTGATGGGGAGCCATAAACTTCCTTTGAGGAGGTAGTGGTAAGATGAAGAGGAATCCCGCAGCTGCTAGCTTGGCCTACTGCCTTGAGGGGTGTACAGTGAAATCGAAAAGGGAGTGATGCCAGCAGCTGCCTAAACCGTGTCATCATGTTGGGCGGCCCCTTGATTCCCTCCCGGATCGAAGTTTGAAGGTCTCGTTGCTCTGCGTGGAGATGAGGGAGGGATGTTATGAGGGACAAGCCCAACAGGTTCTTGCTGGTCCGGAAATTGTTCTTTCTTCTGACTGCTCAGGTTCAGAGCAGTCATTGCCAGGTGGAGCCAGTGCAGTCGAGGACCATTCAGACCTTGCTGGAGCGCCTCGAGGGACAGAGGACCGCATGTGTAAAACATCAGGGCATTGTGTATCCTTTGCTGGGCAGATGCCTTTGATAGGTGATGTGAGAGTGGTAGGTGTAACAGAGGTGGAAGGGATGCTTGATCTGCTGCTCCTTCCCTTGTTCCAGCTGAAGGCAAACACAATTGCAAAAACTTGGGAGTGGTTGCTACACTTGGCTAACTTTGGGATGAAAGGCTTCCTCATCCCCAAATTGGAGAAGACATTTGGGAAATGAGGAGACATTTGGGATGAAAGATGGGCGGGTCTCTGTGCTGGGATTGCATTCATCGATAGGGCAGAGGTGGCCTGATGAAAGGGGAGCAGGCCGGCGAGCCGGTGACTTCAAAGCCGTAACGATCCCCGTATTGATCTCCCTGGAGCGTGAGCAATCACTTAACCTCTGTTTGCGTGCTAACTAGCGCCAGGATGCCCATGAAGTCGTGGAAACCCGAAGATGACTCGAGCACTTTCAAAGTGCAGCAAGCATTCGGAAACTGCCGAGTGGAGTTACCGAATTTTGTTCTGCTCGGCCTTAGAGTCCCCTGCTGGGACCTGAATCCTCCTCTCTGTGGACGGGAGGCAGGGGCCGCTCCCAGGTTACTTGTGGAGAAGGAGGGAGCCTGACGCAGTGTTTGTTTATTTCTCAAACTGACCGCTTTTGCCTTCCCGTTATCATCACACCGCACCGCCTCAGACAGGTAGCAGTGGAGGAAGCGGCCCCAGCAGTGATTGCCTGTTGGGGTGGGGACTTCCTCCATTGTGGGACACTGTCATCGGCCACGTGCAGGGCACGGACTGGGTGAGGTGTTTGCTACCTCCGGGAAGTAGCTCGTCCTCGTGCTTGCCCCCACTGTGATACTACCGCGCTGTAGTGGGACGCTCGGAGCAGAAGTTGTCCGGGTGGAGACCACCCAGCCCCATGAAATTCCTCTGCACTGCCTTTGCCCGTCTGTGCGGGGGTGAGGGAAGGGGGACAGGCGGTCTTGTTACATTGCCGAAGTGGCTCCTCATTTCTGTCTTTTCCACATACAAAGAAGCCTTCAAATCTTGGTAGTTAGGAGGGGTTCTGGATACAATCAAGGAGCAGCAGTGGTGGCTACCTGAAGGGGGGAGTCATGAACACAGAAGAGAAAACCCTCTGGTCAAAACCAGGCTTTGACATCAGTTTTGCCTAAAAAGAACTTTCTTCACGTTCACCCTCGCTAGTGTTTCTCACACGTGTTGGTGGGGTTTCCAGGGCCTGGGGGAGGGCTGCTTTAGTAAGGAAAACCTCCTGCCCGCAGCGTGCCAAACGTGGGAATTCCCACAGCGTGCTGGAGTTTCCGCCATGCCTTCCCTGTGGTTTCCGCTCATGCCGTCCACGACAGGTGTCTGGGAAGCGTGGCAGTGTCCCTCTCGCACATCGGAGACTGAAATGAGAAGGTGCGGTGCGCGCAGCAGAGGAACAGGAACGGGGCAGGAGACCCCATCCTGCCCTTGATCCCCGGTGAGTGGCAGGGGGAAGACGGCCGCAGGAAGGCGCCTGTAGCTCGTTCTCAGAAGAAGGTTTGTTGAGGATCCTCTATAAAGCCTGGTTACTGAGATGGCTCCCCCCTTCCTTTTCTCTGTGGGACGAAGCCCGGTTGATGCTCCTCGCTTATCGGGTACAGACCCTCCTGGCGGGGACCCGTCCGGGGGCTGCTCACCCGCCTTAGCCGGCCGTGCTGCGGGCCGGCCCCTTCCTCTG
>VYZV01025934.1:1048-23393 GCA_013401275.1 Pandion haliaetus | reverse complement strand
TAAATCAGAATCCAAACCCTCCTTCTTTAGGCAGACAGGCTATAAATATACATTTATTTTTGCTTGCTTTTTCTGGTAAGTTTTTCTGCACTCTGATTAGGCAGCCCAATATGCATGAGTTTCTGGAATTCAGTTTTGGATCCAGGTATCTGAAGTCTAAACAAGTCCTACTTAAGGCTTTTTGGTTCTTCTTTTCAGATCTGGGTGCCTAAATATCTTACTTTTTTGTCCTCAGTGACTTAGCAAAGAACACAGTGAAAATTTGGAGTGAACTCGGAGATAAAGGAGTGCTTCCTGCCTCTTTAACATGTGGTCATTTAACTGGTTTTATACTGAAGTCTAAAAATCTCACTGCCTTGACTGGGGATTTTTTTGTGTGTGAAGAACTATTGTATAGCATAGCTAAGGTTAGCATAATCAAGTATGTGCTGGCAAAATGAAGAACAGTTTGTGGCCTGGTTTTATAAACAGCCACAAAGGGACGTCTCAGGTTAGAACACTGTTGTTGATCTAAAATAAAAGTATTCCATTAACAAAGCATTAAATAAAATGAACTCATGTTTAAACAACTTATATTCCTGAATAAACAAGCAATAACTGAAAATAATGTTGGCCTGGGAATCTTTCAGGGTAAATCCCTCAAGAAATATCACCTAGAACAGTTATTTCTACTCATGAATAGCAATAAAAAATTAGGACATCTCATGGGGCAGTGAAGATGCAGTGTTTTAATCACTTTCACCCGTGACACAGCACTATGAATTCCCTATTGTTGTTTGCATTTAAAGTGATGTGTATACAGTCTCTTGATGGATATGAATCTATCCTCTTTCACCATATTAGCACTACTTGTATAGTCATGCTAATTATCCTAAAATCTGATCATACTGGGCCCTGAACAAATATGGAATCTGTGTGTAAGACAGTACGTAGAGAAAGACAGAACTGGAAATAACAGGCTTGTACTGGGCTCAGCCTAACACGTAAGGGAGAGATTGAGGAAGGTGGGGGGAGACATGCAGATGTTTATGCAAAATCTTCAGGGAACTCCTCCAAAGTGGGAAAGCAGTGCAGAAAAACTGCGACAGTGCTTGTTTGAAAACTTGGCAAGTGGATGATGGACAAATGATAAAAAGAAAACTTGTCCAACATGGAACAAGAGAAAACAAGTAGAACTAGGACACTAAGAGCTGCAGAACTTAAAATAACCAACTTGTGTTTGAGGTGACAAAGAACCAGGCAAGGGCATTGGGAGAGAGGTCAGAGGTTTGGAGGAGAGCAAACACAATCTAGCTGAAGGTTGGAGTTCAGGCCTGTAGCAGAATTCTTCATGAATACCGCTGTCGCAAAAACACATTTGACAAGACTGAAGAAAAGCCATGAGTGACAAGGACCAGGAAACTTTAAACTTTGTGGATATCTTGGAGGGGACATAACCTATGGTACAACTCTATGATATTTTGCAAGCAGACAAGAATGATCCATGCTGGTCATTAATGAGTTACAGGTTAGAGAATACTTTAGCGAACTGGACATAGAAATCCATGGGCCCTGATGGGATGCTCCCACGAGTGCTGAGGGAGTTGATGTCATTGCAAACCAACTCTCAACTATCTTTGAATGATCAAGGCAACTGGGAGAGGTGCTTGAGGACTGGAGGAGTTTATCTTCAAAAAGAGCAAGGAAGACCCAGAGAACTACAGGCTGGTCAGCCTCACCTCGATCCCTGGGAAGGTGTTGGAGCAACTAATCCTGGAAATCATTTGTAGTCACATGAAGGACAAGGAAGTCATCAGGAGCAGTCAGCATGGATTCACCAAGGGGAAGTCATGCTTGACCAACCTGATAAACTTCTATGATGAAATGACTGGCTTGGTACATGAGGAGAGAGTAGTGGATATTGTCTTCCTAGACTTCAGTAAGGCTTTTTTGACAGCGTGTCCCATAACATCCTCAACCAATAGCCCTGCTTGAGCAGGGGGGATAGACCAGATGACCTCCAGAGGTCCCTTTAAACCTCAACCGTTCTGTGAGTCCGTGAAGTCAGAAGACTTTGATGAAGGACAGAGTATATCATCTGAGGCACAGCAGTACACATCTTCTGAGACACAGCCACCTTTGATTCAGATAAACTGAAAATATAGCTGTCTGCAAAATTCTGCACAGGTTACACAAAAAAATTTGTGAGATTAAATATAACCTCAGTCTTAAAAATCTACCATACACACCTCTACACTTGAAAAATGCCATTTGATAGCATAATAAAGTATAAAAAATATATTTTTTTTGTAAACCAAANAGTTAATCAAAGCACACTGATTCCATCAAAACAGCATGCAGAAGTGTTGCTTTCTTTGACCAAGTAGGATGTGGATAAATGTCCATCTATGTATGAACACTGTTAATCCAAAGATGAGGATCTGCAGGTCTAACTGATAGAGCAACTAATTCTGGAACCCATTTCCAGGCACATGAAGGACAAGGAAGTCATCAGGAGCAGTCAGCATGGATTCACCAAGGGGAAGTCATGCTTGACCAACCTGATAAACTTCTATGATGAAATGACTGGCTTGGTACATGAGGAGAGAGTAGTGGATATTGTCTTCCTAGACTTCAGTAAGGCTTTTTTGACAGCGTGTCCCATAACATCCTCNAGCTGTCTGCAAAATTCTGCACAGGTTACACAAAAAAATTTGTGAGATTAAATATAACCTCAGTCTTAAAAATCTACCATACACACCTCTACACTTGAAAAATGCCATTTGATAGCATAATAAAGTATAAAAAATATATTTTTTTTGTAAACCAAAGCCACATTTTTCTGATTTTTTTTCTTTTCTAGCCTATTTAGAAGTGTGTTCCTTGAAAAATTACCAAAATCAAACTGAATTCATTGCATTCTGAGAAGTGTATAAGACAATATAATGATTAAATGCAACCTCAGTATTAATTACCTCCTGAATGCATTCTGCTACACGCCATATTTCATCAGGTTTGAAAGGCTTTAGTCTAGAACACTGAATGCCATTTGTAAAGGTGAAATTTTAATTTTATCCATTTCTAAGTTCGTTTATCCAGCCTACAGCCACAATTGTGCTAATTAATACATCAAGGCAAAAAAAATGGGTTTTGTGTCCCAAACAAATGTCTAAACTAATGAAAAACTTTCTCAGCACCAACAAGAACAAAAAGATCTATTCATTTTTTTCTACAGTATTCAAAATTCTTTCTTAAAATATTCAGCTCTAACAAAAAAGTGTAATTTTAATTACTCTTGCTGAAGTTGTACAGTATTTCTAAATAGCCCAAAAGTTCCAACAAATTATAATAATTACATATATACTTGCATCTTAACCCCTTTGCCCAGGTTTCTGCTACTTTCTTGGCATTTCAGGGCATTAATCAACAAATTTTCTCATTGAAAATATCTGTCATGCTCTGTTGTTTGTTCCTCTCATATGGTTGTCCCATTCTTTGCATAATCTTGAATGAACTTCCAATGAGCTCCAATATAGGATCAAAATCTGCATTCATTTACAGAACATAATTTTATTATATTTCTACTGCACAGTGAATGACTGGAGAGCAATGAGACTAGGTTACAGATGAAACTCTACCTGAGCTTGTAAAACAGCCATTTGCTTTTGGTTCTTTGTTCAGAGAGGAATATAAATCCAAGTTTCTTTACAAAGATGAGGAGAAGTCTATTTAAATTTGTGAAGTATCACTGTATGATGAAACTGAAACATAGATTTACAATGTAATTGTGTTAACAGCTGGGGTTCAGTATCTGGATCTCTGTGTTGCTGATCTTTAAACTCCCAACCTCTCTGCTATTTTGTAAGTGCAAACACTGTCTTCCAAAAGCTATGTCTCATAGATATCACACCATCTATGCTATTTCATGTGCCAAGGGGTTACACTTTACTGTAAAACTTCCACTTAGCTGCAAAGGGTTAACATGTTTAATAGATGTTATATGGCACAGAGCCCAGCAGGTGAACAGCAGTGACTCTGAGTGCTGATATCCTCTAGTGTTGGATTCATAGCAATTTGTAATATGACCTATTCTTGTTCAAAACCTGTTCATAGCAATTCTTTTACTAAGGCTCATTACCTGTTGACCAAACATCCTTTTTTTCTAGGTATAACCATCTGTTTTCTCTCTTCTGAAATATGCTCCTATCTGGATACTTCTTGCTTCTTGTGCTGGAGATGTTTCATTCAAGTTCTTAGGTATTCTTTTCTTTTCCTCTGGTGATTCTCACTGCATAAGGCTGGCACAGCTGGCAGAAGAGTCTTGAGCAGCATTTGGCTTGGAATATTTGCCAAATTCATATAGCCTGATTCCTGGGTTTATGTTAGTTCAGCAGTATCAGTCAGTACAGACTGAACAGGTTAGACAACAATAACAATTCAGCTTCCTGACATTTACGGGAAAATTAGTAGGCAATGTGGCAAAACAGAAGTATCTACCTATGCACACTCAACTAGTGGGAATAAGCAAGAGCAAGAGGCTGAGAAAGAGCCAGAGCACCAGTTCCACCATCGTATTCTTACCGGTGGAATGTGCAGAATCATATATAAGGAGATTATAAGACTCAGAGGAAAAGTTACAATTCAGAGGTATTACCTCTGAGACATGATGCCTCCTGGGATGACTCATAGATATTCCTTGTTAAATGTGACCTCTTACTCATGTCGATGTTTAAAAATTGAATCTACTCCTAAATACCCTGTATTTGTTCTTGTATGCCTGGTATTTTAACCTTTGACGTAACTCCAGATGTGGTTTGATGTGGATGAACAAATGGGATCTCTGATCACAGCCCAATCTACCTCCTTGTATTTGTAAATTTCTTTGCCTCCCACTTACTGACAGAAGACTTACATCAGGATCAGGAGTTTGCTGCTAACTCATCATCCAGAAGACTACAGCGAGCTGGTTTTTCTTTTATCCAATGGTACCCTCAGGCTGGAAGGATGACATATCATCACACCTCTCTCTTAAGTGGTGACAGTGTAATCCCATAGCAAGACAATACTCCATCACTCAGATTTTCAGAACAGTATCAGTGGAACTGCTGCCTTCCCACAGCCAATGGTTCCAAGAGAACCCCTCTAAAACAGCTAGACTGGTCATCTCAGGATTGATTTAGTTCTTGGGTTTAGCCTCTTCCAAGCAAGGTGTATAACATCAAGCCTAGCAGCTAAGACAGAGACATTACCATCCATTCCCAAACTGAATCATTGAGAGTTTCTGATGATCTGACTATCAGCATCTGGGAAAAGCACCAAGGAGGTGGCCCCATGTAATGCCAGTATGTAGCTAAGTAGCCTACATAAGGCAAAGTCCTCAGACACTTCAGGGCCACTGCTCAACACCATTTCAGCCAGCCCAGGCCTTTAGCCTGACTGTCCTCACCCTCAGTCAGTGCCTGTGTCAACAGTACTCGCTGCTGCTGGGTGACCAGCACCAAGACACTGTTGTCGGCCCACAGTCATATATTTGTATTTCTGTTGTAATTCTCAGACAATGACATGGCTGTGCTTGAGAAAGCTGAGCAGACCTTCCATAACCGTCAGCACAGAAGCGATGAGCTATCACACTTTGGGCTAATGTAGCAATGTAAAGGGATAACCTTTTCTAGTCAGGGCCATCCTGTCCCAGACCAGAAATTTGCTCACAGGCACTGCTATTGCCTGTTGTTGACACATACTGGTCTTAGTTTATGAGGCCTTATTTGCAATTAACAGCTTTGAGAGGGGTTGTCTTTTTTTCCCTTGTGAGTCTGCATGTGACCTCCTTAGGAACCTAATGTACTCACAGACTGGATTTTTCCAGACAGCTTTCTTCCTTTCCTAGTCTTCTGCCAGTACTGTATTCTGCAGATGGGTCCCTTTACAGCTTTATATTCCTAATTGCTGCTGGAGTTAATTTCTTCCCTGCTATACGTGGCTTATAGACCCGTCATTCCACAAAATGGTAATTTTACTGTAGACTGTATTAATCTACTTTGCTTATGAAGATGTCAAGTTCTATAACATCTATTATTTTTCTCTCTTTTACTAGACCAATTATTATGTCAAAGAAGAAAATCAGACAGATTTTTCAAGAACAAATCAATTCTGGCTTTTACTTATTTTCCAGATATTTGTAGGTTGCTTAATGATTTGTTCAAGTTTCTTTTAACTTAACAAAACAAAGAACATTCCCTCCATCTGCCCCCCAAAATCAGACAGAAGTTCTACACTACAGCTGCTTTAGTTTTCTAGGATCTCACCTATTCTCCACAAGCTCTCCAAAATAATCACTAGAAGTTTTGGCAAGTTCCTTAAGTACTCCAGAGTGAATTTCATCAGGCTTTGCTAACTTGAAGTCATATTATCAAAATGTTCTTTACCTGTTGGAGCTTGTATTTTCTCCTTATTGAAATGATTGTGCTAATCTACAGGTGACAATTAGCATTTTTTTAATGTATGCATACAGATGCAAAAAAAAGTTATTACATACTACAGCTTTTCTTCTGCATTTCACTTGTCATTATCTTTCCTTATTAACTAATGGGGCATTCTCCTTATACTTGTATAGCCTTCTTTCTTGCCTTTCACATTTCTTAATAGCTGTAATCTATACATTCCCTACTTCCACAGGCTACCAATTTATATTCACCCCTTAGTTATACATTACTATTTATTTAATGGTTTTATTGTTTATATATAAATTACTGATCCAGCTGCAGATATCATAGGGCATATTTAGGTAGTGTTTTCAGCTTAATGGAAAGATTAATTCCTTATGATTAGCAAAAGCTTCAAATCTGTCCTTAGACCACACTGCCTTCTACTACTACCCCAGATCCTTATGTGTTAATACTCTCCAGGGACAGGGCCCATATGGAGAATTACTAAACACTTCCTTCTTTATCTACACTGAAATAGTTTATCTTTGTAAACAGTTTGATATTGTTGTTTTTTTTATATTGGTTCTTTTGATAATTACCCTGCATTCCCGAGCTGCTTTCTGATCTTCCTTAATATTTATTCCCCAAAGATCCTGCACAACAATTCCCTACATAATTAATCCATTCTATTGTCCTTATTCCTTGTTCTTCCCTCCTTGTGGATACTGAGGTGTTGCTAAGAGATGTTTTTGGATAAAGAGAAAATTAAGAAACTTTTATCCCAGCTTGTAAGGATACATCAGATAGCCAGTAAAAGCACAATATTGCATTCTTCAAACACTTACAGCATTTGGCTTTTTAGAGAAAGAAAAGCACAGTAGTGCAGTAAATGTTCGTTGTAGAGACCTATGTGGCAGTCCTTCTTCACTGACTTTGGTGTCTATGTAGGCGTTTCTCTCACGTTCCACTGCTCCCACTGCGGCAGGTTCTTTTTCCCTTTCTTAAATATGTGACCCCAGAGGCGCTACCACTGTCGCTGATGGGCTCAGCCTTGGCCAGAGGCAGGTCCGACTTGGAGCCAGAGGAGCTTCTAGCAGCTTCTCACAGGAGCCACCCCTGCACCCCTCCCCTGCTATCAAAACACTGCCACACAAACCCAAAACACTTGCCTCAAAGCCTTTTATTATTTAAATCTCTGAAAATTTTAAACAAAATAATATTTTAATCTTACATTTTACTCTCAGAAATAGCTTGGAACAGTTGTCTGTGGTGTTTATGGGTTTGTTTTAGTGAAATCTACAACTTCCACAGGCATCACAGATTTTGGGGTTTTGTTTACTAGCAAGTTTTAGTAGATGGGGTTCTTTTTAAGAAAAGTTTGAAATCCGTTTGCTGGTATAGGATCAAGTGATGCTCCTTAATAGAAACACACATTTATGATCAACAAACGTATCTGGGATGGTCTTAACATAGCAAAAGACATTTTGCGAGAACTGTGTGCTTTCCGGTACATCTATTTAAAACAATCCCTGCACTGTAGCAGTTGAAAACTTTGATAATTAGAAGCCCATCTTGTTTTGGCACAGTATCAATGAATGCCTTTTGTTGGCTATAGAACAATTTTATCATCCTTGGCAGTGGAAGTTGTTGCATTGCTTTGATTAGTACTACTGAAGGTACCTTTGAGGAAAACAGAAGTGATTTGGCGCTGATTGGATTTCGAGTGGAACTACAGATGGAACCTTTTTTCAGCATAAATACTGTTCCTTTTTAATTTTCTTTCCTTTGTTGTTGCATAAAACTAAGCCATAGTTGGAGTGAGCAAAGGACTTGAGACTGTTTTTTTAAGACCAGAGTGTCTTCTGTTGGAACTATTTAAATGATGAAAATTTTAGAGAAGACAGTAGTGTGGTCATCTGTTCAGGACTGCCTAGAAAAGTAATTCTCTTTATCGGTATTTTCTTATGGCAAGACCTTGTACTCTGATCAAAAACTTCAGTATCAAATAATCAGAATCATAGTTTGTAGGCGCTTCAGGTACTAAAATTGTTATGTTAATTGGCATCTTCACTAGTAATACTATTGAGAACATCTGAAGTAAGCTTTGATAACATTACTTCCAGCACAGACACAGATGACTGGAGACATGAACATACCACCTTAGTTTAAAAAACGTTCCAAACTCTTCATAGTGTGCAGCCTACAGGTACCTTTTTTGTTTATGTGGCAAAATACAGTACAGTAAGCCCCAGAAAATAGACTTTCCTTTGGGATGGTTTCAAAAAATCTTCAGGACAGATCTGGTTTTAGTTTTCACTCACTTGAACAGAAAAAGTAAACCAGAAGGTATATCAATCCTCTCTGGCTAGACCATGCTAGTCTACAGAGAAAGAGAAGAATGAGAAAGTAGAGAAAAAGAAGCAAACAGAAATCTACTAAAATGGTAAAGCCATAAATATGTAAGAAATCTATCTCTTTACTACCTTTTTTATTGTTTCTGTACAGAAAGCTCTCTACTATTTTGGACCTTCTCAAGACAGAAGAACCCCAGCACACCTCAGTATCTAAAATGACTATGCAGCTTTGCTGTGTGTACTAAGCTGTATCTTCTCTCATGGACCTATCAAGCTGGCAGAAGAGTATGTGAGGACAGTAGGTTAGCTATTATTCCAGGTGAACTAACATATTACATGACTCATAAAATGCTTGTGAAGCAAAAATAAAAAGAATCATAAATGTGTTGTCAATATCATAGCATATATCTGAATTTATTCATGTGCAGAAATGTTTTCCTCTCTGAGAATTTGGTCCTACAATGTGTATGATACCCACCAGTTATAATCCACCAACAGGTCAGTGCTGGAAAGTCCACAGTTCACCTCAATTAAAGTGCAGGACTCTGCTTGTTACAGAGCCTTAGTAGGTCAAGGCCTTTGTTTTAAGGAAGAAAATACAGAGAAATAAAGATGACATGACCATGTAAACTGTCACTTTAAAGTCTCGTTCCTGACTCTCCTGATTCAGAGTGTACTGAATCTATCAGGCAGCTAGCTTTTGTTGAACTGACCACTGTAACTGGAACAAACCAGGCTCCTGGACGTGTCTATGTGGTTGTGGGGAGCTGGCCAGGAGGTACTGGGTGTGCGTGCAGTCTGTGCTAGTGGCACATGGGGCTGCACGGCTGGGATCCCGGGAAGAGCCTACCCAGCGCTCTTCACCGAGCCTCTCATTCGCACCGACATTCCTCTGAGAAGCTGTTTGGCTGTGTTTCGGACAGTTGCTGCTTTTATAAGATGTAGGCAGACTGCAGGCTTGGTCCTGACTATAGCCCTAACTGAAATATTTCCATACTTATGATTAAATACATATATATGAATGCCTTTTTTGACAGGGTTATAAAGCCCTATACGTTGTACGACTGAGCCCCAAACCCAGGATATTGGTTTTCAAACACATTTTGCACATCCTGAAGAATCCAATAATGATATGCTATGCTAGTGACACCAGATATATATCATTCATTATTTCTCTTTCAACCTTATTTCATAAAAACACTTTTATGAAACTCATCCTTCTAACCCCACAACTACAAGTCACATTTAATGTCTTCACTGTTGTGGAATAGAAAAAAATTGGATTATGATTTGAAGAAATATCAGTTTTATAAAAGTTATACAGGGATATTTCTTAACAAATTTCCTTCTAAAGGCCCACTGAAATGAATCAAGTACCCACATTCTTGCCAATGATTTCAATGAGTATATTTATAACTATTCAGGATAAAGAAGATAGAGTAGCTCCTTGACTTCAGCCTACAAAAGTTATACCTTTATCTAACACTTATTAGTGTAATAAAGCATTAATTTAGTTTAATTGGCAGTGCTGGTAGAATGACTTCATAGTGTGATACTTCAAGGGACAAACAAAGCATTTTTAAAAGTTTTGGGTTTTTTTTCCTTGTTAAAAATGTATAGCCCTTCAGACTAATGCATACACAGTTTTGAGATTATAAGTAGCAGTAAACTTTGTCTTTGTGTTTTAATTCCAGTCTAACCAGTCTCCCAAAACTACATGACAGCCAGTTTCCTATATGATAACTATAAAACAGATGAAGAGCCTACAGCTATATACATTATATGCACTGTGAATAAATAACTTCCATGTTCTCTAAGCCCACAGAGAAACATGGGCTAATTCATTAACTATGTAAATCAATAAATGTAATGCCTCCACTGGTTGTAAGATGAGGAACACACACCATTCACAGACCAATTTTTGTATACATATACAAAATTAAGATCAGCTTGAAAACTGCATGAAAGAGGATTTTTTTTTTACAGGAAAATGAAATTAGATCATTGTTCCATGTATAATAACTAATGATCATAGATAGAAATGACCATATTTTACATAAAGTGAATTCTTAATTTCAGTACTGTGCTAAATAGTGTCCTAGAAAAACAAATCTATGTATCAGAAATGTGTAACACTTTATCAGAAGGGCCATCCATATTTTTTAAAGAGGAAACATTTCCATTGTATCTGTTTGGGAAATGTAATAAATTGTTTGGCACGTTTGTAAAACCATTTTTGTGGCTTTCATTCTGATTTATTTTAACAAAGACTGCCATAGTTTGCTTTGTAAATAATGTAATATGAAATGCATAAAAACCTAAAAGTATAAAACATCAGAATAGCTTTTTGTGTTGTTGTTTTTCTTAAAGAGCATGTTTTCTAGTTAAATGGTACATTTATAAGCGAGTGAACATTTAGCCATCTTAATCCATTTGCATTCTGTTGAGATAAGTTATCAGTAGTTCAGTAATTGAATTTCTTTCTAATTCATATGGAGTCTGCCTGCAGGGGACACATTAACTGCTAGGCCCAAAATTACATAAACTTTACAACGTTCTGCTAGAAATCAAATAACAGAAAGCCAAAACAAACACATACACAGCAGAGCTTTGAGGCAACTGAATTTTAAAGTGTTTTCAGAGTGGGGGAGGGGTGTGAGCGGCAAGTTTATTCTTGAGATTCAACTTACCCAGTTTACCAAACTGTGCTAAAAGCTGTTTAAAATCCGTATCAGCATCAGCATAGTCATGATGCTGACGGTATTCTAAATCAGAGGTAATTACTCTGTAGACCAGCAAAACACAACTATTTTAATGGAGCGATGTGTCTGGAATACCACCCTTTCCACTGTGGTTAGCTTGCCTAATGGCCAATAAAAGTGAGCCATCGAACATCTTGACGGGGAATGGATCTATAAAAGGATAGGTACCTGCACAAACACAGTTCCACAGAAAATGCAGATTTCTACAGTACTACAGCCAAGGGCCACTATTTCTTAAGCGTAGCTATGTAAACCAGCTTACAATAGTAACATAAATTATAGACAAACCATGTCAGACCCTCAGCTGTATTGAAGAGTGTTTACATGTCTCCCACCAGTACGACTGCGTCAGTTAATGCTATTTGTGGATCCTGCCTTTTGAGCAAACCATGAGTGGAATTGTAAAAGAAATATGAACCCAGCTCCTCCTCTTCTCCTCCCTTCCACACCCACACCCAGGACTCCGTCAGCACCACGCTGCACCAAGCAGAAGCCGTAATATTAACGTGTACATCCAAAAGTTACTACTTCCAGCTTCATTGTGTGATCATCACTTATCCTCGCACTACAAGGTATTCCACTGACTTGATTCCTCCAGTGATGGCAATTCAACTTGTTCGACACTGGGCACAAGATGTTACCGCTGCTGATTTCAAACCCATGACAATGTATATGAAAGGTTGTTGTCTGTGAAGGTGTTCATATTTGGGTGGCATCCAACAGTTTCCAAAGCTGACGTGGACCCACGCTGTAATTGGGCGGGTAACTCCTGATGGCTTATTGCTGGTATTTCTGTTTGGTTTTAACATTTAGTGACAAAATACCGTCTTTAGGTTCACCAACCTAGAACTGGGAGTGACTATCGGGAAAATTTAGAAGCTACATTAATGAAAGCGTTCTCTAACCTGAAGAGTCAGAAGAGAAAGGAAGGGGGTTATTTCCTGGCTTTGATAGCTCCTTGAAACCCACTGAGCGCCAGGAAGAAGGGCTGGACAGGCTGTGCCCTTAACATATCTCCCAGATGAAATTTGACTGGACCCGATCACTACTTTCACAGCAATAAGCTTTATTACTTCCAGTAGAACAAAGAAGCTATGCTTAAATATATGGTATTGTCAGAATTTAAACGTTACGGGTCAGGGATGTGATACGTCGCCCTAGGATCACATCAGGACCATTTGTCAACTTCAGATTTTCTCATTAGCCATCGTCTGTTGAGAAACACCGGGCTCCCAGTCCTACTATTCTCTGAAAATCCCTAACTGAGGTATCTGGAAGTCATTCTCAGCCTGTGCTGCTGATGAATAGGGCTGTGATGCAGACAGTGTATGCATCTGTGCATCGGCAGCAAAAGGGCTTAGGGATTTAGAGCCATGGATCTTTTAATAAAAGCTTCTTTCTCCCTATTTCCTCTGCCATCCCAAGCACTTTTGTCATATATAACAAAAGCAAGTTTCTTTATCTCTTGTAACAAAAGTATCAGAAACTTATGGCTTTGCAAGAGCCCTAATGTACGACACATGCTTTTCTTTTGTTTATCCCAGTAAATATTTGCAAGTGGGAATGTGAGTGATGTGATTCTTTACTTTATTCTAATAAAAACAGGTGGTAAGCACAGATGCTTTAGGTGTCAAATGCTGGCTTTCCTAAAGGGTTGCTAGTACTCATCCTTGCAACATCTTCAACAAATATTATTCAATGGGCATGTCACAGATACAGTAAGAATAAACTGCAAAGGAAAGCACAGTGGATATGAAAACCTCCAACAGTAATGAACATAATGCATTAAAGAAAAATATTTTTGGAACTTTAAGTGTGTGGTTCCTGTGAACATCTCTCCTAGAATGTAAATCTCTCTTGTTTTCCTACTTCTGTTGAAAAACAGAGCTGGTATACACTGAACCTCAAGTTTCTAAGACAACAGTGTTATCTGTCCCTGAACCTAGACTGAAAAAAATGTTTCTCTAGAATGCTATTTCCATAGTCTCTGCAGAGTAAATAGGCTGATCCATTGACCCTTCTGCAATATTTTAACTATGTATTTGATGTTTACGCTTTAATTTCTCCAGCCCACTGTAACCCAAACTAAACAGTACATTAAGAAATGAAAGATGAAAGGTAGCCTTTAGAGTAGCAAAGGTTGTACAAGAACCTCAGTACTAATCATTATAGCAGCAGAAATGCGAGATAAACGTGAGTTAGTGTAAGGGATAGAGAAGCCTACAGAGATATAACAAATCAGTAAACCAAATTAAAGCTATTAACTAGATATTGATGAGCTGGTTTGTCTGTCATTGTTGAAGGACTGTGGGTGAAGAATCACCAAATAAGTTGTTATACGTGAGAATGGGAAAATGAAACTTGTGGGGTTTTATTGCCAGTGATACAAATTTAGCTGTATACAATTGACAAATTACACTGAATTGTTCTTTATATTTTCCTTAGTGGCAAAGTCCATAACTCAGACTGATTCATTTTAATGAATGGATTCTACATGACAACAAAGGACCCTAATTTTTTTTAGACTGATGGCCTGAGCATTACTCATTATACTTGTTTGTTCAGTGTAGCTTTGTTTTTCACAACTCTTGAATTACCATTCGCTTAGATTGCTGCTAGAGTTAATCTACCGCATCTAGCAGGTTGCAGATCCATTTGAAATAATTACTCATCTATTTCTATCCTTGCTGTTTTCCTCTGAATTCCTTTAAAAAAGAGACTGGGGCAGGGGGAGAGAAAGAGAGATCATAAATTCAGGTCAGATGCTTAGTCTGAATAAAGTTGGAGACTAAGTGATCTGGATTAAGATGACAGTGACTGGAATATCAGTACTGATTCTCTTCTTGTTTACATTGACAAAATCAATAAAGACTGTGCAAAACTAGCAAAAGAAATGCCTGAACATCTTAATTTTATAGAGGATTTGAGAATATTTCTAGGGAAGTTAAAGGACAGAGATTGACCTAAGGAGCAATGGGAACCAAGAAAGAGTAACTGGCAAAGATTCTCAAATCATGCTGGGTGGGAAATTATTAATATGACATACGGCTATACACTATATGTACAGCCTTTGTGGCTTGAAGCTTACCTAGGCTAGGGATTCTCAGCAGTGTGGCGGGTCACCCAAAACAGAACTACGTGCACTCCACAGCTTTGCAAGAGATTATATAGAAAGGTCTCTCCAATGTAAAATATTTACATAAGTCTATGTTGGACATTAAACAGCACAATGCAAATTGGGAAAATTATGCAGTTGGCAGGCTTTGGCTTGGAGGGCATTAATGAATTATTAGAAAAGGATACAAGGAAAAAGCAAAGCACTGATCTCATCAGTAGATAAGTTCTCAATGAGGAAAAGTAAGCAATATAAAAGACGTATTTTGTGCAGAACTTCAAAATGTGCTCCTCCGAATTTAACTTCACAAAAAAAAAATGCCATAGAAGTTGCCTGTATGGACTTTAGTGATGACAGAAGAAAGGAAAATGTATGGAAATGAACAATAGCCAGTGAATGCTTTCATAGTGTAACTAGCACCAGTTAAATTAGATTAATTAATTTCATCACCTATGAAGAATCTGCGAAGAGCACTATGTATTTTCATAACAATATAAACAGGCATAACTGGATACTCACATCCAAGTTCACCAGTCAGCTTAGCCATACTCTGATTAGTTCAAGACACTTGAGTAATATCCAAAGTTATCATACTGTCAGAATCTAAGGATTAATTCTGGGTCAGATTAATATCCTGTAAGAGCAGCAGTATGTGTTTCTGTAAGTCCTGTTATATTATAGAACAGAGTGAAATTGGCAAACCAAAGAGAGAACATAGAATCTCTGAGGAATTCAAAATCTAATCAGAAATAAGAGTAACTAGAAATAAATTTGAAAGCATAGAAGATTGTCCTTCAATACTTAGGGAGAAAGTTAATACCAAGTGGAGATGATCAGAGACATGGCAAAGGTGAGATAATCTCAATAACTTAAGAGTATAAACAACTAGACATTTCTTGATTGTAGGAAAACCATTACAAGTCAACTTGCAAAAGGACAGCGTGCCGTCCATTCCAAACCTTTTGATGGAGAACAAAATTGTGAAGAAATCCAAAACCCCATCTCAACACTCAGGATATGAAAAGCAGATATCGACAATTTTTTCTGGGAATTATTAAAGGAGGGAGAAATAAAGAGAGTCAAAATCTTTTTTAAAATTACTTTCACTGATTTAGAGCTTCAGAAAAATTCCTGAAGTCATGATAGGAGGAAGTCCTACAGCTATTTTTGACAAAAGGGGAGAAAAGTGAAATGTAACAATAGTGAAGTGTCTCATCTCATTTTATTCTACAGAGTTTCAAACTTTCAGTTTTTAAAGACTTGCTCCTTGCTCAGCTAGTTTGGGAGAATATCAGTTGGATTCCACACAGAAAGCATACCTGGAATCAAGTGTTTTCAGTTCCACAGTTACCTGGTAGAAGATGGGAAGATATATAAAGCATATTTTCTCAAGACTTTAAAAAAACCCTTATGATAACAGGTTGTAAGATGCTCTCCAGGTTGAAGTGACATAATTTTAAATCATAGTAAAATTACTAGGAACATCTGTATGTCAATATAGAACAAAATCTCTTCCACTTCCTCTTTAGTAATTTTGGATCAAACAGTGTCTGTACTTTTCTTAGTATACCCTCACACAGATATGGAAAACTATGGATATCATCTTGTTAAGCAGTTTAAATACTAAAAAGTCTTGATTTCTGGTAACTATTTGATAAGAGAAGAAAGTAACTAATGGATGTAAATCCATTTTTACTTACTCTGTAAGTAAAAGTTACTTTCTCTGAAGATTATTTTTATCTGCAACACCTGAGAAAATCTAACTTGTTACAAAATATCATGTTTTATGCTGGCTTGTGAATGGGGAAGTAATTAAAAGGGAATAAAAGCACCTGAAATTGTTATAAAAATGAAATATTAAGAAGAATTTTGTAGTAAAAAATAATTATATATGGACAAGAAAGGCATATTATAAATACAAGTAAGAGACTTTCAGTAGGATAGGCAGGTACTTAAGATAATAGATAAGAGAAAGACACATTTTATACAAAACATCACCTAGTAGCTCTGAATATGAACTGGTGTCAATACAACAGTGAAAATCATATTAAAATAAATTAAGGCAAGTTAGCCACAGTATTTTCTGTTAAGATTACCAACCTGCATTTGTTACAAAATGACGGACAGTCCTCTAGATAGCCAGATTACACCTTCATTAAGACGTCTCTTTGGTCATTAAAACAAAATAATTTCACTGAAAAATACTTAAAGTAAACTAAAAATAATATAACCCAGTCACAAAAGCCACATTGGAACCAAGGGAAGAACCTTTATAAGGTTCTTTCTTTGTAAGCAACTTTACCATTATTAGACAGATAGTGACAGCATGTAGTCAAGGTAGTAATGTATGCATCCACATTAAGAAATCATTGCTGTGTCAAGTGAACTACCAATGACCCTAATATAAGACACTGTGTAGAGTGAATGATGGCAGAATGATAGCAGAAGCCTTGGAAGCACAAAGCAGAAGCACAGGTTGAAACCAGAGGGGCTAGAATTATGAACACAGATGGCCACTTATTGATCCATCTGAATGCAACCAGGGAAGGCACTGGTTTTAGAGCGCAACAGAAGCAATGCCCGTGGCTTAATTGTGCTGATGAAATCATTAGCAGGCTCTCAGAAAGGTGTGTATCCTGACCAGTGGTGAGAGGAAACAGGAACCTCCAGCTGAAGGGGACTTTATCATTTGAAGAATGGTGAGGGAAATCAGGAACTTCCTCTTAAATTCTTTGTCAGCAACTGTCCAGGGGTCACATAACTTAATCACATCTGGAACTGTGTATCAGTCTATGAAAAATGCCCATGACTGATCATCTGCACAAGTCTGCAACAAAACCCACTGCTTGTGCTGGCTCCATACTTCAGAATCAGGTATTCAGAGCAGATCACTCTGCTAATTGGTACTGTACTACTACATAGGCAAGTGTCTTATTATCATCAAAGGGAATTGCATTTTCGCATTTGGTCTAAGGTCTTGCTGACTGTGTTTGACTTGTCTGGTCACCACTGGCTGTTAAATGTGGATGCAACAGTCAGGCTGTAATTTTTCTTTCTACTTTTCAGATGCTAGCTTTCAGTGCTCCAGCTGAAGGTATTGCACGATTGAAAAGTCCAACCTGCTATTTCACTGGAAGTAAGAAATTACTGTATAACACTGTTTGGTAAAAATGGTATTAAGATGATATAGAAGTAGTTTCCAACACTAATGTTGAAGTGTGTATTGCATTATAAGCTCAACTGTACCTTCTCCTTAAAACTCTCATTAAAAAGGTTATTTCTACTTCAGATATTGCCTCCTTGAACTGTGACAGCAAAATTTATTTTACCTGCCTTTAAAGTGATTTGGAAAAGCTATTTTTGATACAGAGGCCTCAAGAAAAGGTGCTGCTCATCTTGTTCAAAATTTCCTCTAAAACTTTTCTAACCTGGTCTATCTCAAAAGTAGCTTATCATAGTAAGGAAATGAAGGTTATTTGAAAAATGTGTTGACGTTTAGCATACAGGGCCATTCTTCAGAGGAAGGAAAGTTTGTATAAGAAGTTATTTACTAGTAAACAAGAAATGTCAGAATAAAGTATCAGGCACCAATATAGCAGATCAGTATTTGAACTTCCAAATTCAACGCAAAAATGCAGTGTGTGCAGAGCAATGCCTCAGCTCTCACTGTGAGCTATGTCTAATCCCTCTGGTATTTTAGAAAACTGGTTTATTTGATTACCTAGATTACATACCTGTTTTGCACCAGCAGATGCTGGTTCATTATGATCCCATTAAGAAAGGCGCTCAGACCCTGCAGTAAAGTATCCCCTAAAATGCCATTTGTTGGAGCTAAAACTATAAAGAAAAAGAGGATGGTACAGACAATCCTAGGTCCATTCACATGCTGGAAACCCTGAGCTGGGCAGCATCAAACAGATGTCCAACCAGGGCATGACGTGCCGTGTAGATCCCATCCATGGTCAGGCAACCTCATTTTCGTCTTTTGAGCTTTTATAAGATTTTCTTAAGAGAAAAACATTCTAGTTGTCATTTCTACTGTCAAACAAAAAGCATTTCACGTGATAACTTGTTGCTGTACTTTTAGATAAAGGCAAAGACATGCAGGTGGTGTAATCACCGGTACTGGGTGGGTGGGAGCTGCCTGCAGATTAAGCCTATCTGCGGCCAAGGGATACACACAGCACGACACTGGCTTGGGGGCCAGGCTGTGTGTGCAGCACAGCACAGCACAGGGCTGCACCTACATCTACATCCTCGCTGTTACGGGGATCACTAACTCCTCAATGCACAATGGGCTCCCGGTCAGGATCACAGCAACATGAATTATTCATTTTGAATGAAAATAGAAAGGAGGAACAACCTTTTTGAACATGTCTTTGCTGACTTGCCCAAAGTCAGACAACTAGTCTGTGAAAACTCCAAGTCTAGAAAGCCAGTTCCTTGATTTCCATTTTACAAGAATATAGCAAAACTAAAATGTTTTGCACTTATTTGAGCAACAGAGTTGTTTGACATTTAACTCGAGTGAAATAATATGTTCACAGGCGTGTAAAAAACTACAAAAATCTTTTTCCTAGAAAGCAAGCTCTAGAGTGCTCAGATTACCATTTTTTATCATGTTACCTTACTTGAGTTGATTCATGCTTAGTTAACTGGACTTAAATATGAACACAGACCATAGTCTGGGCAGGTACCAGCAGAATATTCCTCTTTCCATTTATTTCACTACTATCTGATAATTTAAAAAAAAAAAAAATACTCATAAAAGTAGTTTTACTACAACTTTGTACTTACTTCACATGAAAATTAACTTTCAGGCTTTTTTTTGTGATATGTTATCTACTTGGGAAGGTGGGGGTTTTGTGGGTCTGGTTTGGTTTTCTCAGTTTGTTAAGTCACAAAATACCAAATAATTCTCTATATCCTGGCATTGCTCAAATCATTGACTTCAGAGAGGCACTCTTTAGCTGTGCGACATTGACATGAAAAGTGTCGTCTTGATTTTCTTGCTGAAACATATTTGTGGTAGAGAGACTTTATACAGCTCTACAGTTTATGAATTACTGCTCTGTTTCCATGGATACTTCTCTTCTCAATACAGGCACAAGTAGCATCATTAAAATTAAAGTTGAAATTCCCCAACAATATCACAACTAAACATTTTCATACCCTGACACCCCCATGGTTAAATTTGAATAAGCTACTTGAAATGGAAACAAAGTTTCCAGAATGTTGAATTAAAGCCGATAAAAAAAGCTACTGTTCTCCCCACCTCTGAAAAAATAATTTGCTTTAGCTTATGGCCTGTAGCAATCTTTAAATCATGGTCCTAACTAGGAAAGGTGATTCACTAAGGTAGCACTGTGTTATTCCACCTCCGTGATTTTTTTTATCTAGCTGCTAAATGTACTTTGTATTATTTGGCATTAGCTACATAACTGCACACACACTGAGCAGTGGAGCTGAACATTTCCCTAGTTTGAAATAATTCTTTGCTGCTATAAAATTTTCTTCATCACTTCTCTCTAAAGCCATCAGTGCTGGGAAGGAGTGTGGCCAGCAGACCTTTTAAGAACATGACACAATCTGCTGATCTCTGACATGGCAGAGCAGTTCTGAGTGGCACCGTCCAGGGTGGCCCTTCAAGGCTGTAGAGGACATAAGTATCTCAGACTCCCCTGTTTTCCTGCTTCCCAACAGAAGCTATTCACAAATGAGAAGGACGTCCCATATGTATAAGTGTGGGGGGGAAGGGGGTTAGTTTTGTCTTCCAGCTGCCAGTCCTGCACACCCACCCCACACTCCTGGAGTCAGCTAGTTTTTCCCTCTTCAAGTGCCGACATCTTGCAGCCCACGTTTTGCAGCCAGCCACATGTACACAAACCCTACATTGTCATGATACCGGAATACTTCTGTTGTCAGCAGTGAGCTTTCATGGAAGAAAGAGACTGGAGCACAATAAAGAATTGCAACTGCACATTAATGCAACACTGAGCTGGCCTGAAAAATATGAGGCGTAACTGTTGCAACTGAAGTGATGGGTGCTTAAGGGGATGATTGATAAAATGCTAGATAATATACTAATGAGAAACATGTGTATTATCCGGCAGTGAATTAGCAAGGATCCACATAAAGACACCAGTCATATTGTACAATGAGGACGTGCATGATGGAAAACATTATTTATATAGCATTTGAAGATGTCTCGTGAACTGAATGTCAAAGTGCTGCTAGCACCAAGAGCTTGAATGTCTGTTTGACTTTTGGCTAAATCAATTAATAAGTCAATAAAAGCATAAAAGTTTCATGGCACAAGACAACCTTTAGGAAATAAATGGTACAACATACGAAGGCCTGTTAAACTTAATCAGATTAAAGATGCATAGGCATAAGGAACCCATGGGCTCATTTCTTTGAGCTTGGTCTGCTGGAGAGTTGGACCTTACCAAATGTTCTTTTGCCACTAGTGTGTAGCATTTTGCATTTGTTTACCATTACTACCTGAATAAAGATGCCTACATACAAGATTCAATCTTGAATTGTAGTCCCTACAATACCCAGGTGTAATTATGAATTCAGAGAGAGAGACCTGTTTAGAGTAAGGCAACACATTCCAGAGGAAATTATAGAATACTTTTCAAAGGAAAACTGTACAGGAAAATGTATTTTTATTTTTTAATCGGGATTTCATCTTTGGTTTTGTTTCTTCTTTTTCTCTTCCTTATCAATCAAGCTTGATAATGACTCCAAACCTCTGACTGGACTAACAACATAGACATTTCTCCTCACCGCTGACTTGACACATAAGCCTTTGAAACATTTTTTTTGTTGTTCCAAGTCTCTTTAAACTGAAAGCAGACTGCTTCCCTTTTCTCTGAGCATGAGGTAATGTTTTAGGAGCAATCTTCTGACGCTTACCCCTGCATATGCTAGGTCAGACATTCATCAAACTGCCTAGCTATATTTACTTCTATAGCACCATACAGACCTACCTTAACCACATACATGGTCTCACTGCATCGCTGGAGATAGGTATATAAAATTCATTCTCCAAGGGGTCAGTTGAAGGTGTGATACTAAAAAATTTGTTTGATTTGTGCTCTTCCAGCAAGCACGTGGCTGATGTTCTGCCTGACACTGGTGTCACCACAATCTTTTATTCTTAGTGGTACATCACCTCCCTAAAAGTAACAGAACTGGCTAACTTGACATGGCAAGACACGGTCAAAGATGTGGCTCCAGCCCCCTGGAATAAATAAGATCTAGCTGACTCATATGCAGCATTTGAGAGGTAAGTGTCTTTTCCTTGAGAAAGGTATCAGTAAAAAGAATCTAAGGGGTGGGGTGGGGGGGGAAGCAAACAATACCATGCTAACACTATTCTTCCCCTTCTCTATAATAGATTAAAATCTTAATTATCTCTTAAAGAGTACTCCCAGTTCAACCTCCACAGTATTTCCTGTAACCTAATGCAATTTTAAATAGGTTTCTTTCTCTTCTAGGCTTTTCTTTTCCTTGCACTGTTACTTTGTCACTATTTGAGATCCTTTGTATCTTGGGCAAAAGTCTGATCAAATACCTGTTGAACACCTCCTTCCTCCCACAAACCAGAGTTGCAGCTGTTCTGTTCTCAGGTGTTTTCAATACTCCACAATTTATCAGCTATAAATTCAAAGAAAAGCTATTCTAAAATGAGTTAGTGAAAAA